>LOEQ01003014.1:475752-504297 GCA_001685075.1 Bramus lutescens | reverse complement strand
GAGAGAGAGAGAGAGAGAGAGAGAGAGAGAGAGAGAATCTCTTCCCACAAACTCAGAAGGAAATCTTATGTGCTTGGTCTTAAATCAATGGAAAGCAAAAAGTCACTGGCAAATTGAAACCGTTCACCCCCGCACCACAGGTAGAAGTATGTCCCAGACTCAAACTAGCTGTATAATGGAAAGTCAGAAATTAGCCTAAGAATCAGATGAGGTCACTTAAACCATTGAGATTTCTACCAAAGATTCATATCAGAAGACATCTTGGAACTGCGTAGCAGTAGTGGCTTTGCAAGGAAGGACGTGCAGGATTTCCACATATTAATTAATTGCTTCAGAATGACACAATTGTCAAAAGGAACAGATCAATAAAGAAGAAGTCTATGAGACTCGGATCCAAAGATCCAGATGACCCAACAAAAGAAAAACTAATAACTAAAAAAATGAAAGAAGTAGTGCAATTATAGAGAAATACTTAAATGCCAACATCTGCTTAACAGCATTTGTTATAACTAAAGAAACAAAATTCCATGGAAAAGAGCAGTTGAGTTGACTGAGAACCAACCAGAATTTTTGGAAATGAAGAGTCAATAGATCATTAGATGGTTTAACAGGAAAGTAGATGGATTTTGTTTTTTAAAGTTACCTGCTTCTGATGATTAGGTCATTAAGATGGAAGTAACTCAAAAAGTCATTTTAAAATCACATAAGATGCTGGCAAAGACATTTTAAATAAAAGTACAAAAATGTACAGTGCCACAGACCCCTTTCTTTGATAATGACAAAATGAGAAATAAATGCTAAAAAATAATCCACATTTTAAAAGAGTGTAAATCAAAGCATGAGTAACAAATGGAAATGAAAATTATGAAGTATTCAGACCTGATTGTCAATTAAAATACTACAGCTGAAGCTTGTAAAAATTCAAAAGTAGCTGCGACAGTGTTGGAGGGACAAGGAAACTTTGATCACAAATATTTGGAAATTGGAAATGTAATGAGTTAAATGTTTAGTGCAATAAATTGCAGAACAGTATATTAAAAATGAAAAGGTGGAAAGTTAAAAATAATAAAGATCACAGAAGCTAATGAAATATAAAAACAAAACAAGACCAACAGAACTAAGAGGTAATTCTCTAGATGATCAATAAAATGTACAACAATTGTCAAGATTGATAAAACAGAACAAAATTAAAGTCTAAATAAGCCCACTAAATTTCACAAAGGAGACAATAATATATCTTATATTTTAAAAACCCATAGTAAACAACTTTATTCCAATAATATTAAAGTTATATGAAACAATTTATTTTAACACTGTAAGAAATATTAAGCTCCAGTAATTTCAATTATACTTGAAATTTGTTTTAAATTTTTATTTCACACCCATGTAATTGAAATTTTTAAGTGTTTTGTTAAAGATAATCAATTCATATAAATTACCATCTGCCAGAGCCTTGAAAAGAATTCTTGCAAAAAAAACTGGGAAGTATTGTCTATATAAAATAAACTATTTTAAAAAGCAAATAGTCAAGAAAGTATATGAAAATAACACTATTTTGGTAATAGCTTACAGTACAGATGCTCAAAATGAGCAGCATGTATATATCTTCCTTTTAAATAAATATTAAATTGGGTAATGTTATTCTTTCCATGTTGCTAATAGAGAAACTTTGAAAATGTCAATGAATCTGTCCAAGATCACACAGAGAGCAGAGTAAGTGGTGTATATGCCCCAAATTGAATGAGATAGACTGGCTTGGGCTGTTCTGCTCTTAATCATAGACTTTGTTAACAAAATATTTATAAATCAAAGGCAACCATAGATGTTAGTGCTTAATGGTGGAGTGAGATCGGGAGATACAGGTCTCCAGAGGATTTCGTCTAACTCACTGTGTATTACGCCATCTCCAGTCACCTTTCCAGCAATCCATAGCTCTTTAAACTCAGAAAATAGATTTTCCATCTCCAGCAAGTGTTTGAACTCAGGTTCGTTCCTTTCCTTCCCTTTCCATTCCAGCTTTATAAGCACAAAGTTGATGATCATATTACTTCCTCATCACCAAAGTCACCCCCCTGCTTAAGGGCATTTGATTATTTATAATTACTCTTGGCATAAGAAGCAAATTTCTCAGGGTGGCCTCCAAACCAGTCTATTCACTGTTGTCTTCCAGCCTTTTCTCGGCCCACCCTCTCCCTTGCTTTTCCTCCCTGCCTAGCACTTGCTCGTGTTGTCTCTGTACCTATCCACCAGCCCAGATTCTGCCCTTTTCTAGTCTTTAGAACTCACTTGAGATTCACGACTTCTTGAGAAACTCCTCTCCTAGACTCTCTTCCTCCCACATCCAGGTCCTTTGTTGAAACTCTCATATACGCTACACCTCTCTTTGGCACTATGCATACTTTGCACATTGACACATTGACATTTCCAAGGTAACTTTATTTGTCCTCCTCCATGAGAACAAATGCTGTGGGAGAGCAAGGAGCATGCGCAGTTTTCCTTGGTGTTGATTTCTTAGCATCTGTCTCAGGGTATTTACTCTGCTAAAGGATCCATTCACTATTAAGAGAGGGGTGGAAAGGTGGTGGAAGGTTGTTTGGGAAGGAACTGCTATTATTCTCCTCTCTGCACCCGTGCCCTTGCTTTGTGTTGTTTTGTCATTCCTCCGGTAAGGAGATAATCTGTCCCCCAAGCTTTTAAATCCAAGCTGTTCTTGTGAGTTCATGTCTTCTAAGAAACTGGCAGAAGTGATGTGCGTCAGCTCTGCCGTGGATCCATATGACCACATCTAGACTAATGGAAGATGGGCATCCCAGTAGAAAGGCTCAACTCAAGGCCATCTTGCACTACCCAGACAGAATCCCACCCCCTTCCATCTTTATGACTGACTCCACACACAAACAGTGTCACCCAGTTCATGTCACTCAAGCCTGATCCTCAGAATCAGAACTTTCCAGCTAATCTGTAGAGGCAAAAGCAACCATTAGGGGATAGTTTAAGCTGGTAAGTTAAGGGTAGATGGAGTAGAAGAAGTTAAAGAAGGAAATTTTGAAAAAAAAAAAGATAAAAAGTCTGTCATATGCAAGTAAATAGCAATCCATTGGGTTTTTTCTTCTAAAATTGAAGGAGAGGGAAGAGGAGAAGGAGGGAAAAAAGAGGAGAAAGAAGAAGGAGAAAGAGAAGAAAGAAGAAAAAGAAAGAAGATGATGATGATGATGATGATGAAGGAGTTGAGCAAGAAAGTTATATTATAAGGGACCAGGGTTCACATGACAGACCAGCTAAAGAGGTAGGTTTCCAGAAGAAAACACAAAGGTGTGACCTCACCTCTGACAAAATGCCTTCCCATAACTATGAGGTTCTAGTATATCTCCCAAGGAGGTATAGAAGGGTTAGGTCTGTGTGACGGATAACTTTAATTGAAACTTTGCCCAAGCTAGAACACCAGGGAAATGAGTCTCAGTGAGGGACTGTATCGATTAGGTTGGTGCATGAGCGCTTTTGTAGGGTATTATCTTGATTACATTAAGTAAGTTTAGAAGACTCACCTACTGTGAGTGGCACCATTCCCTATACAGGGGAATCGGGGGGTTATCAGAGTAGAGAACCATCTGAGCACAAGCAGCCATACATTAGTTCACTGCTTCCCATTCTTCACTGTGCATGTGTTGTGACCAGGGACTTCAGGTTCCTGCTGCTTTGACTTTCCCTCCGTGATGGACTATAATCTGGGATTGGGAGCCAACAAACTCATTTTCCCCTTAGTTGCTTTTGTCAGTATTTAATCAAACCAAGGGAAAAGAGGTTGGGACTGTCCAGGAAGTTTCTGGGGAAGCAGTTTTTATAAAGTATTAAGTACTCTGTCTGGACTCATGTTATCATCATAAATCCCTTACCTGCCAGAGATGTTTTCCTTTAGATGAAACTTGAGAAGAAGCCTGGACAATGAAGCTCCAAGATCCAATCATCCAAATTCCTTGACATTGTGCCTCACTCCTTTTGAAAAGCTAAACAAAATATGGGTAAACTGGGTAAAATGCCACATGAATCTTGATTATTATTTGATTTAAACCTTGTTCTTCATGCTGGGTTGTTACTCTAAGTCATAGAAATAAAAAGATGAAGAACCTAAAATTTAGCCAGGTTTGTAGATTTGGACACACCAAAGTAAAAATGAACAACAGATAATATTAGCAGGCACTAAACACTGGACTTTCCCTGGGTCAGGCTGCCCTCTGAGGGCTCAGTTTATTTATTCTTATGAAATATATATGGGCAGTGCACTGGGATTATCCGTCTTCATTTTGCAGAGGAGGAAAATAAACAGGAAGGCAGGAAGTGATCCCCCAAGTCTAGTCTAGTGTCCACTTCCTGAGCCCCTACACTTCTTCAAGTGGTTGAGCCCACCCCTTCCTCCCCAGGGCTCACACTCAGTGCTGCGGAGAGGAATTGCTGCTGGTTCCCAGGCAGACTCTGCCTGCAAGTGAAGAACTCCAGTCACCGGTACACATGAACCTGGATTTTCCAATTGAGCTTGGCTCCGGCTCCCTGGAGAGTTTATAGCAAATTGGGAAAGCTAGAACTGTCTCCTGCCCACTCCTGCTAATTAAACTCCTCCAACTGACACTTTTTTGGCTGGTTCCAAGAGGATATTATTTTTAGCTTGTAAGGGTTAAAGGGGAAGGAAGGGAAGTGTGCCAGATTCAGGTTGTTAGAGAGGGAGAGAGAGAATGGAGCTCAGAAAGATGCATTGTGACGGTGAGTACATTTAATAAGATGGGAAAATTGGGAGTCTGGGCCTATCTCAGGCCATAGGAAGGTTCTAAACTCTGTTGGCCTCCTAATGGCTCTCTCACACTAAACTGTGGAAGATTTCTATGCTCACGCAATCCCGGGGAAACTGCAGTTGCAAATATTAGGATGATCCAAAATGGTTATAATGATTATGATTATTGCTATTTACTGGAATAAAGGGAGAGTGAGGCTTCCTGAGCCCTGATAGTTGGAGAGCTCTTTTGCAGCACTAACCTGGCCTGTCATCAGAGATAACCAATGGCTGACTAACAGGACCCTGATTAGGAAAGTGGGAGATAGGCTGCTGATCAGCAGGGCTTCTGACAAAGACCAGGCTAGACTCTTCTTGGCAAATCTGGGTTCACACAGCCACAGGAACTCATCTGAGGTGGGCAGTCTATGGCCCCATCTTCCAGAACCCCATCTAGAAAAGCTAGCATCCCTCTTCCACGCACTAGCTCTTTCTTTCCCCAGCCACTCCCTCTTGCTTCCATTTTGGTGATTAAAGACACCAGATCCCCCCACAATTTACCAAGAGCTCTGCAGGCTATCAAAACCGGAGCGGCTCAGGCCTGTTAAGATGAGGCCTAAAACCTTACAGCCCCATTATACAAACCATAAGACTCAATTCACAGGAAAAATAACCTTTTGGGTTTGCCTATGCTCTTCCTGTGATCAATAGCCACCATTGTTTAGTCTGACAGCAAAGGCTGCATCGAACAGCAAGCTAACATTTCCACTCCTGGACAGACGAAGGAGAGAAAACACTCCTGACACTCAGTAGATCATTTTTTCTCAGAACTCAATCCGTTGCCATTTTTTCTTTAGAACACGTGGGTGGAATTTTTAGCGTATACAATAAGCATGTATGATAGAGCTGAATTCATCTAAGTTTTGCTTTTGTTTTTATGACAAGGGCTCTGGTAATTCAGGCTGGCCTTGAACTTACCTAGCCGAGGCAGACCTTGATCGTCTGATCCACCTGCCTCCACATCTCAGAGGCTGGAAGTGCAGGTACACACCTCTGTGCCTGAGAGTCTACCCATGCCTGTCAGGCAAGCACTCTCAAATGAACTACAGGCCGAGTCTAAAGGCACTTTTGTTTTATGCTGTTGTTTTGTTTTGTTTGGGACAGGGGTTTTGAAAGGCATCTATTGTAAGAGTGAGGGCTGGCTAAGTGTACTAATTGAGAATGGGCAAGGGCCAGATCTGGATTTGAATCTCCGCCCACACCCTTACTACCTAAATTACCTTAGGCAAGTCATGTCACTGAGAACACAGCTCACTCGCTGTAAAATGTTTTAATAGCAGTTACCTCATAGGGTTATGTGCAGGATACCATGAGATGATGCCACTAAAGCAAGGACCTGCCTACAGCCATCCCTTGTAGCAGCTATGGTATTAAATTATCTGACACGTGAAGAAGCAGGGAGTGGCCTGGGGGGTAAGACCAAATGGACAGCATCATTTTTGGCACGAGGTAGGCTTTACTTTCCAACTTTATAAACTGTCTGGCCTCTAAGAGTCAATGAGAAACAAACAGATCATTGCCATGGGTCCAGAATGGTTGCTCATTGTTAACGTCTACCTCCTCCTACTTCCATGAGCAATTGCGGTAAAACATGCTACACCCCACAAAAGTAAACACTGTGCTCATTTAGGAGACATTTCCAAAGATGACTAGGAATTGCATTTTAAAAGCAGGTAGTCAGTGGGGATGTGCTGAGCCTCATAGTAAGCTAAAGAGTTTCACTAATCTATGTCCTCCAAGGAACTGGGATCAAACTCCATGACAAGCACTGAATCTCACTAAATCTGGTGTTCCCTGCTTCTCAACATGGAGTAGTTTGGGCCACCTACCTTCCCCAAAAAGATGTTGGCAGTGTCCGGAGATATTTTTGGTTATTACAACTACAGTGGGAAAGATTTCTGGCAGTTACTACTGGGTAAATGCCAGAGACTCTACCAAATGACCCCACATGGTACCTCCACAAACCCAGATCTAACATTCTCAAGATCATTAGTGTTGATTTAGAGAAATTCTGTCTTAACAAAACTTTCAAGTCCACGGGTTATTCTGCATATTGTAATTGAATATTAAAACACCCGAATAGTCTGAAGAAATTTGGTTAAAATGTAAATCACTGGCACCAAAGTGAAACAAATTCATGTCATTTGACAGCCATTTATTACTGTTACAGTTTATGATTAATTTTTCATATTTAAAAGTATTTTCCAAGGCTAGGCATGATGATGCACTGCCTATAAGCTCAGCACTAGAGAGGCAGAGGGAAGTAGATCTCTTTGAGTTCAAGGGCAGCCTGATCCACGTAGCAAGTTCCAGGCCAGCTAAAGCTAAATAGTAAGACCAAGAATGCAATGCAATGACCGTCTGTCTATATAGGCACTGTTTCAAAGCTACTGGAGGCCGATTTTATGGGTTTTGTCTGCAGAGAAAGTTTGAGAATCTGAGGCCAAGCTGATTATGGCTGTACCATTCATGATGATACTGCTCTCCAAGAAACCCTCTCCCTGCATGACTCCAAAAAGACCAAGTAGAAAGGCAAAGAGAAGGAAGCCACTGTGACGATCCCACTCACCCTTCAATCCAGTGTAAGGATTTTCCCCATCTCAATTCACCCTGAACATGGTTGTTAGCACAGGCATAGGATTTCTCCAATGGCTGCCAAGTTGAAAATCAAAACATTGAAAGTACAAGGCACAGGGTATAGATCTCATTCGCTGTTTAGTTTTCTTCGCCTTTCCTGCCAACAGAGTATGGCTTTGCCCATCTGAGAAAGTCATTAGAGGGAGAAGAGACATTATAAGCACTTCCCCTCAAAATGGAAAGTGTTTGCTTTTTTTTTTGGAAACTGTCAGCCTGGAAGAGATCAGATTCAGTAGAGGGCAAAACTACCAAAATAGAAATCACATGGTGCTTTGATTTTAGAGGCTTCTGATTAGAATCTGGCTCTGCAGCTCCCCTAAGCCCACCTGTGTTTCCATGGGCCAACCAAAGCCATGGTATGGCCTCGGGAAGTTCACAACATTGGTTGGCCCATGAAAATACAGGTCCAAAGCGGATCTAACTGGGTGTGTGAGATGTGGATCCTTAGCCAGAAACTGGACATGGTGCTAGGAAGGCATCTGCTTCTCCAGGGGAATTTCAGAAGGGGCAATTAGGTTAGTGTTCTAAAAGAAATTAGATATGGTGACAAGGGGAGATTCTTATTTAAACTTGCAGTAGCCCAATTTGGATTAAAAAACATATTTAAAAAAACATGTCAATGAGCTCATAGAGTAACTGCCATATTTAAACATGATCCCTCAGCCTGTGTCCTTTTATGCAAAGCTCTGGCTTCTTTGGAAGCAGGCCTCTGGAGGTAAGCAGCTCATCCGCATCTACTTTTCTTTTTCTTTTTGGTGGGTCCTCATAGATTCTTGGTGAATTATTCCATTTTAATCCCACTGTGGATGGGACTTTCACGCAATCCCTGGAACATGGAGGGGTTTTCATACAGAATGCGTTTCAGTCTGACTTATCCACAGTTCACCAGGACTAACAACAAATCTACCAGGGGGTGTGTGTGCTCAAATGGGAGTGGACTGATTTCAGACTTAGTGCTGTCATGCAGTATTTAGTGACGAATGAGGGCTCATTTATGTTTACTAATGTGGTCTTGGCACTGGGGCTGGCTTTGGGAAATTAAGTAGCTATGCACTTGCACAGGAATCCAGGTGAGATTTGCTGCCTGAGTCTCTGCCTTCAGAAGTCCTCTGGGCTAGAATATGATATCCACTGTGGAGTCGTGAACTCCCCTGAGCTACCTACCACTTAACCTTAACAGATCAGTCCTTTGCCTGGGAGGGTAACTCTAAGATGTAAGCCACTGAACCGTCTGAAGCAGCAGGCACAAGATGAACAGCCTACAACCAAGAGGGTGGATCTCCAGAGACTGGGGGTCCCGTGAAGACACTTTGAAAGAGGAGCTTCAGCTTTAAAATAGGTAGAAGAGTGATGGTATGATTGGCCAAGCTTACACGTATAACTTGGTAGGGTGGCATCTAAACGTTCTTTCCATTGAATCCACTAATAGAGTCTTGAACTGGATCCCTAGAGGTACAACACAGTTGGCCTTTGCTTCCTATGGTCAATTAGTCTTTTCATTTTAATTTAACATGGATCATGTCATTGATCATGCCACTGTTTTATTTACTGGGCCAATACATATCCTGCCCACCCACACACTTAGAGGAACCACTTTGGGGTGATGGATACTACTTATTGATATGGTTTAATAGTGGCAATGTACGGCATGGAGCTTAGAACTGTTCTTTATACCTAATTGTACAGAACCAAAGTCCCTCCACAACCTAATAACTTTTTTTTTGATACCTCACATCTTCACTCTATGTCTGGTGAGAACTGGACATTTGTTCACTAGAGCAAGAAGCGTTACCAGTAGTATTAAATGGGTAGAGGCCGGAGACTCTGAAGTGAGATTTAGTATCAGTTAGTTAGCAAATACTTCATTAAATGGTTTTTCTTCTATACGGTCTATTTCAAAACAATTACCTAACTAATAAAGATTTAATAACGTTTCACAAAAGGGGTGGTAATAGAGAGGCAGGGGTTAGGATTAACAGGCACGTACAGTTAGATGATTCCTAGGAGTCACCTGTATGATCTAATAGAGCAGGGATGTAAAAGAGTCCATTAGAGTCACTTACAAAGGACAGAGAGAAGAGAGACCATATCTTAGTGGACACAGGGATGACAATCCAGCCTGGGCAAGATCAGAGATTCTGAGTGGGCAGAGAGAGGCTAGAGCCAGGCCACCCTACATCTAGAGGGTGCTGTAAGCCATGAGGTATTTACAAAGGATTGAGAGCAGTCCCCTACAGTGCCAACAGAATGCAGCTTGCAGGGCAGGATTCAGGCGCATAGACATCTCAGGGTGCCCTTCCCCCAACTACAGCCTCTGCCCGCCTTCAAACTCTTTCTCCCAAGGCCTATCTCCACTGCAATCTCTCAGGAGCCTTCAGGTAGTTATCTCCTTGGGGTTTTATTAAAGCCTTTAATGTCAGGTGCTCAGATGGAGATTGAGCTGGCTGTGACTGGTCCCACAGCTGCAGGAGGGCACTCTCCAGGAGTCTCCCCAGTATAGAAACACCCAGAGTACCCAGAACTTTCAGATGCTTGCAATAGGACAGGTGCACCAAGAGTGAGCTCAAAAATCCAAAGAGGATTTTAAACCATTCAAACTGAGCCTTGCAAAAAGAACAAAAATATAAGCTCTCTGGGAACCTGCATAGCTTCCCACTGGGAGCCCAAGAAGGAGAGAGTCTAATAAGACCAACTTCAGAGCTATTTGGCCCAGTTTTGGCTCTGCCATCTTCCAGGTCTCTCACACTAGGCAAGTTGCTTAACCTCTCTCTCCCTCTCAGTTCCCTCATCTTCAAATTGGAGCCAAAAAATAGAATCACGTCTGAGGTTTTTATGAGGACTTAGGAAGTTAATAAATATAAAGCCCTCAGGCAGGTGCAGGACTTGGGATGTGCTTCTTAGGTTCTGTCTAGAGGCATGCGAATAAAGGCTTTTTGTGTAAATACGAGCTTGGGAATCATTCTGATTGGAGAGAGGAGCCGAAGTGTGCAAAGAATCAAGGCTGCCGGGTCAAGAATGCTGCTTCCCTTGAACATCTGTCCTTCATCTTTCCTTAAGGGGTCCCCAGCTCCACCCTGCTCCCATTCTGCCATAGTTTCTGACTGTTCTCCAAATTCACATGTGGATTTTTTTCTGTGGGCTTTGGGTTAGGTGAACGAATGGGGACACAGATGACAACCCTGTAGGACACAGTCATGAACTTAGAAAGATCCCTACCTGTGGATCCCAGACTCCTCCCAGGTGTGTGGGTTGAGGCTCCCCACTCAACTCTTTCTCCTTCTTCCTCACCTGCACATGGAGCAACGGTCACACCTGTGTAACGTGTCTTAAGTGACTGGCGAGAGAATGAATGGGACATGGAAGAGACTTAAAGCATCCAAGGGGCCACTGTGGCATGCCCCTTTCTTCACTGACCTCTTTCCTAGGAACGAATAAGTTACTAAACATGGTGCCAGCCATGCCAGCTTCCTCCTCTAAACAGAGCATTTCTACAACATGTAATGCTACCTGATCCTGCAGTGAAGCCAGCAGTGTGCTGTCTGGAGCCAGCTCATGCCACCATAAATGGAGTAAGTAAGGTGCTCCAGCATCCAGCTGGTAGAGGCCATGGCTGCTGCTAACCAGGTAAACATGAACTGGATGACATGCCCAGCCTGAAAAATATGTCAACCATGGCAAAGCCGGACTCTGCATACAAGACAAACTCTGCCTTGCTGGGGGCAACCACAGCCACTCTCTGCCTGTTGTAACCTAAAGAATTCAAGAAACATGATGCTCCTTCCATCATGCCCATGATTATTTCCCAAGAGTACTTTTGGGAATGATAGGGTTGCATCCTCCACCAAGATCATCTCTTGGGCCACAGTGCAGAGCCGTTATTCATTATAGTGAATTTGCCTTGTAATTTAAGTTGGGCTTTAACCTACAGATTAAACCATACAGACATCCCCACCCTTGACATTACTCTAATCACATACCACTCTATGTATATACAACATGCATAGGCTGTGTGGAGGCAAGGGGCTTGATTTGTGCTGATTTTTATGTTTCAAAATCCAGAGTTGAAAACGCTTGCTGCCCGTTAGTAGTTTGAGACATTTTACCTGGCAGCTGTGCTTGAGAACTTGGCAATGCAGCATCTGCTACAGGGACCATTGAGAGAAAGGCGGGAGAGAGTGTTATGGGAGCTTTACGTCTCCTGTTTGCACACATGTGAGAAGAGAACAGTAAGTGCCCACAGCGCAGCAGGCTCTGTCTACAGGGAGTGATTCAGAAAGCAAGAGAATTCTGTGTGCTGATAGTGATTATTGGTTACATGGACACTGTCTGCTAATAGCACCATTGAAATCCAAACCTTAATTTTTCAAAGGCAGCAGGACCTCAAGAAAATAATAGACTCATAACAGAGTCCCCCTATCCTAGGCAAACACTGGAGTTCCTCACAGAGACTCGGAGCTTGGCTGGAGAAATACTCTCACATCCAGAAGGAGAAGAGAAACAAGAGAATGTTGTGGGGTTTGGGTATCTGTGGGATAAAGTAAAACACATACATGAGAATCAAAGGCTCAAAGAAGGAATATAGAGAGGAATCATTCCAGAGGGTTTTATCTAAATCAGGACTCCTCAATTAAGACATAAAGATCAAGAATTCCAATCCCATAGAAAGTTGGAGAGAGGTCTCCTAGTAAAATGTTTGCCTTGCGAGTGTGAGGAACTGAGTTCAGATCCCCAGCTCCCAGGTAAATAATGCTGACATTACAATGGAGAGGTGGAAGGCAGAGATAAGGGGCTCCCTGACTCTCGTGGGACAGCAGAGAGAGATGATATCTCTAAGAAAGAGAAGGTGAGGACCAACACCTGAAGTTGTTCTCTGAATTCCAGGAATGCAACACACACACACACACACACACACACACACACCACAAATACCTACCTACACACATATTATATACACACACATGCACATTTATGTACCTATGTTTTTTAAAAGGCACAGCTAGGAGTTAAACTTCTAACCAAAACATTACAGCAGACACTGCAGCAGGTTCTCTCCAGCTATTTCTTTGGTGCCCACAACCTTTTAGATTCAGGCTTTACTTTTATTATCTCATTTAATACAAAGGACATTATCAGCTCCATCTTCCTATTTAGAAGGACCATGAACTGGGTCCAGGAATAGAGTCAAACATTCCTAGCTCAAAATATTTTGTTTGGGAGATAAAGACTGGATGTCTGTTTTCCCTGAACCCAAGCCTTCTCCTGCCCATAGCTCAGCAAGCTGCATTGACATCATCTTGATGTGCCTGCCAGGCTATGGAGGGGATTGATGAGCAAGAACTGGGGTGCATCCTCTCATACCTCAGCATTTTTGGGTGCAGATCTCTAGCTGGTGTCTCTGCATTTAACTGCATCTGCAGCAGTTAGCCAGCTGCCAGGCATTCACATGCAAGTGACTGCGGCTATATTGTCAGGATCGTCAAGAACACACAGAGTTAGACTGGAGACAGCCAGATGTGGAAGAGAAAACAGAAAATACAAAAGCAGAAACATATTCATTTCCCAGTGTAAAGTTGGGCCAAAACTCATCTTGAAAGACTTTCTTTTTCTGGAGATTCTTATCCTTTGTGAAAAGAGTTTTGAAATTTTCTTGGCCAGGAAGGGAAACAAGACTGAGAGTTAGTTTTTCTTTATTTGTAACAAAGGCTACTACTTTACTGTCTTTCTAGATACAACCTCCGTTTGGAAATGTCAGGCCAGTGGCTCCTAACTTCCAGTTGATGGTGAGAGCACACAGCAAATCTTACACTACATTTCATTAACTCGATGCAAATATACGGAAAGCCACTTTCCTATATAAGCAGACACTAATGCTTAAGCTCATGGGTGCCTGGTACTTCCAAGCATATCTAATGCAAGAAAATCTTTTCTATATGCTTGAAATATATATAGTGTATGAATATATATATTTATGTTTTTCAATCTCATTCAACATGATTATTAAAATATAACACATACCATATATTAGAACACATCAAACTACATTGAGTTATTACAATTAAAATGATGTCAAACATAGGCTGAGTATTGGAAGGCATTATAATGGTTGAGAAATTATGGACCACAAGCCAAGTTCATCTTACCTTATTTTTTTTAACAAATAACATTTTATTGAAGCACACTCTGAACTCTTTGTGCACTCATTCCCATCTGCACACTCTGCACTCTTTGTGCACACATTCCCATCTGCATGCTCTGCACTCTGTGCACACATTCCCATCTGCACACTCTGCACTGTGTGCACACATACCTATCTGCACACTCTGCACTCTGTGCACACATACCCATCTGCACACTCTGCACTGTGTGCACACATACCCATCTGCACACTCTGCACTGTGTGCACACATACCTATCTGCACACTCTCCATTCTGTGCACACATTCCCATCTGCACACTCTGCACTGTGTGCACACATTCCCTTCTGCACACTCTGCACTCTGTGCACACATTCCCATCTGCACATTTTGCACTCTTGGTGCACACATAGCCATCTGCACACTCTGCACTCTTTGTGCACACATACCTATCTGCACACTGAATGCTGAACATAGAGCTCTCCTTCAACTCCAGCACCTTTGCTCACCCCATGCTCACCATGTCCTACCCACTGTTTCCCTTACAGTCATGAGTGAGTTAGCATTCCTGAGGGGCTGAAATGGTTACCTAAAAAGTAGGTTCTAAAGCATATGTACCCATCATGTCCTATCTTTCACATACACACTTGCCCTTCCACTTCCCACCATAAGTGGAAAGTGTCTCATGAAAAGCCAAGATCTGGCACTGTGCCCTTGGGTGTCCAAGTCTCTGAAACCAAGAGCCCAAATAGAACTCTTCCCTTACCTTAATAGACTATCCATTCTTGGGCATAGCTATTCTGTGACAGCAGCAGAAAACAGACTAACACAGGAGGAAGCTACAGAGGAAAGGAATGAATCCAGCATGTACAGCAGGGATGGCTGGGGACCTCTCTATGCCCAAAATTTAACATGAGTCGTCTCCAGAGGCTTTCTACCAGCCTTCCATTCTCCCACATCTGATGATCTGAGGCTGCGTGATGAATCCTTTGGTCATAAGACTGCCTCTCTGACCTGTGATTTACTTTGATCATCTCAAGACTTAGACTGGTCCCATGGAAGACCTAGTGTGCGGCCTCATCTAACCAAGACTGCCTTCACTATGTCCCTGGTTCCAGTTAGTCTGTAGTAAGCAGTCCCAGCCATTGGGAGACTGCTTGTGTCAAGGAAATTTTAGAAATAACTTCACACACTTAGATGTGAAGGAATGTCTTGAATATATTCAGCTGAAACTTAGCTTCAAAACGGATGGATCTGCGTGTGTTTAAAAGTCTGTGAAAATGTGTTTGTAAACAACTAAGCACTTAGGGCAGGTTTTTTTTTTTAAGGCATCTCAGTGGGATAAGAGTGACCTGACAGATTAAGGCAAAATGATAGAGTTTAAAATGCCAGACGAAGGCATTCCTGACATTTTTGGCTAACTTGAATGATGAGCATTTGGTCTTAAACTTTTAGATTACAAAAGAGCCCAGCCCCTTACATTAATGCTTTACTTCAGAAGTGACACTTCTTAGAGTTAGGAAAATGAATGATGGAGACAAACGATTGGCTTGTTTCAAATGCAGTCTACGTCTCTTCCCTGGTACAGGAACTTACAAATTTATTTGACTTGCCTGTAGCTCAGTTTTCTGTTTGGCAAAGCAGGAATTCTATCAGAAACCACAGCCTCATGTATCCAGGCACAGCACTGACTGATTTTTATCTGCCTTGTCACTGATTTGATAGCAAATAGGAATAAGTGCTATTCTTGCTAAGTAGATCAGGAAACAGGCACAAAGAACATAAGTAACCATGCAAAGACTCAAACCCAAAGAAGCAAATACAGATCTTTCTGACTTCAAAATTATGCTTTCCAGTATTGTTAATTACTAGACTGGTGTGGGTGGGTGTGTGCGCGCATTTGGTATGCGTGCGTGTGCATGCATGCGTGCACATGTGCGTGAAGCTAGCCTGGAAATCACTCTCCATGGCTTGAGACGCAGACCCAGCTGGTGGAGGTAAGTGCTGGTTTGCATTCAGCAGACACTCTGCTCCTGAAGGAATCAGCCACATGCAACAAACAAATTGAGAAATTGTGGCAGAGTTTTTGGGTTTTGTTTTTGATTTTTAGATTTCATATTAGGCATTTATCATCACATATGTTTTGCTGAGCTCTCATAGTACCCTTTCATTTTTTCCCTTCATCCTCTCACTACTTTTCTTTAGTACACACACGCAACACACACAGAGAAGTAGTGTGTGCATTTTCAGAAAACTTTGATGCATGTTTCACGAAAAAAATCTAAATAATTGTTATTAGCTGGAAATTCTAAAAACTCTTCTCACAATCATAATGCAACTATTACAGCTGCATAATTTATTGAAAAAACTCATTGATCTTCAGTAGAAAAGAAATTACATGTCATAAAAACATGTGTGTCCATAGGGAATAATATATAAGTATTTGTAAATTATTTTATGCCATATGCATATATGTGCACAAATAATATATTCATTGAGCATACGTGTGTGCATACATGTATGTGATTGAAAGAATATTGTGCCATGAATACATTATCCACTGAAAATGTTCATTGGGAGCAGGTTCACACTGGAAAGATTCTGCTGTTGGATGTGTTGAGAGGGAACAACAAAACTATCAATTTGCAAATATATAAATCTTATGTTGATGCCAGTGAGAAGAACAAGGGCATGAGTTATAACCTCTGAAATCCATCGGAACACATTAAAGAGAGTGAGGAGGGAGCAAGAACCAAGAGGCAGGAAGAAAAAAAAACCCTTCTGCTTGAGTTCCTTTGAGAAAAGAGAATCAATTGAGCTCTCCTTCTATGATTGGCTCTCATGGTTTACATTGACGAATATGCTGTCAATCCCTTGGCATCGTTATTGTTATTTTTATTTTCCAGAAAGACAAGTTGAGACTGAGAGAGCTTCAGTACCTACTCAGAAACATACTGTTCATTCTTGGTAGGGCTTATCTACCTAATTACAAGCCCATCAGGTTAATAAGACTGTTCCTAGAATGGGGGTCCTCAAAAGTACAAATATGTGCTTATTGGAGGCTTGGCTTGATAAGGATCAGGTGTGGAGTGGGGAAGGTTGGAGGCTTGAAGGACCACACAGGAATGTCATAAGTCAGGCTGGGTAGCAACAGCATCCGTGTCAATGTAGACCTACACCTGGATCCCAAAGAATGAGAAAGGAGAGAGGAAAGAAACCAGGAAAGAAGCCAAAGACTGAAAGGAGAGAAAGCAATGATGGGCCAGGTTGCATCTGATGTAAGTAGCAGTAACTTGAGTTTTAAAGACACCTTCAGTTGCAGGTATGAAAGCCAAAGGTAAAAAGTAAAAAATCAAGATACAGGAGGAGACTAATTTAAGTTTGTCAAAAGACTCAGCTACTTCATCAAAGACCCAAGTTCATTTCATTCTCCTGCTTTTCTATCTTCATCTCGCCAGGCAATACACAAATTTATATCCAGAAGTGAAGACAGAGGCTGTCTATTCTGATGTATCTTTCTCATGGTGGGGAAGGATTAGAATGTTTTATGGAATCTACTGACTATTCTCTGATTGAAGCAGACTAACTACAGACTCTTCTAAATTAGTCCACAGTAAGGATAAAAGACATGTGTGCCATTTTATTCAAAGGATTTGAGCATTTATAGATTTGGGTATCTGGGGGCTGTCTGAGATAACACACTCTCTCTCTCCTTCTCTCTCTCTCTCTCTCTCTCTCTCTCTCTCTCTCTGTGTGTGTGTGTGTGTTCAGAGAAGAGAGAGCCATCTACACAAAATGTCAATGTGTCTTCATTTCTTTATCCCCTAAAGAGTCTCCAGCAAAGATGCAGAATGGCAGAATGGATGAAGCAAGCCGCGTAGGTTTCTGGCTTTATCTTCTCACTCAAAACAAGTACAGAAAAGACTTGGGGCAAATCCCTGTGTTTCAATCATCCAGGAAGCAATTCTAAGCAATAATAAGAGAGGATAGCAAAGGAGGAGGAGAGGGGGAAATTACTGGCTTGGTCAAAGCTTGCAAAATGGTACCAGTGATTAAAACATCTTATGCTGTCCTCCGGCTGCAGAAGCTATCACTGACAAAAGATCTCATACACACACATACACACGCACACACATGCATGTACAAAAGGAAAGAAATTAGCCATTAAGAAATATTTCAGCATAATGCAATTATTACAGCTGTATAATTGAATGGAGAAACCATTGATCTGTAGTAGAAAGGAAATTGCTCTTCTCATTGTGTTCCTATGAATATGTGAACATTAATCTCCATCTATAATCAACGTTCATTTCAAATCTGATTGCGTGCTACTAAACACCCATAGCTATGCTAACATTATGTTAATATGGTTCAACATCATAGCTCCCAGCTTCACAGCACAAATATTTTTCTTTGGCAATCAATAGTAATTTCAGCTGAGTGGATGGAAGTCACGTTTTAATGGTAATCTTTCCTCCAAGCCTCTGAGTGGAAACTCAGTTGGTGTCTTAACAGAGCTGCAGTGCATTGCATATAATCAAATAAATTAACCTGAGTAGAAACGGAGAAAGAGGAAGGAAGGAAGGGAGAATGAAGGAAAGAAATCAGGAGCCACCTTGGCCCAACATGAAATGTAGCTATCAGCTGGAAGTATATGTCGTGTAGGAGGAAAAAAGTGTGGAATAATGGAGTCAGAGGGGTCTGTGTTGGTGAAGGTTTGCAGGAAGAGGGTTATGTTGGTCTGAATTGAAGCTCTTCTCTCTGGTAAAGGGACAGAGAAGCTAATATTCTGAGTAAGCTAGATTTTGGCAAAGCCACCAAGCCAGATAAAGATGGGATAAGAAGCTTGACATGTCAGGATGGGTGATACATAGAAGTATCTTTGCTCTGAAAAGCCATTCTATCATCCATTTGTGCATTTATTGAAAGCAATAAGAAATATAGAACTTTAAAAAATAATCTTTATTTAATAATAATAATAAAATAAATTTAAAAAATAAATAAATAAAAATAAAAAAACTCACAGGAGATGTAGGAATTGAAGAAATGGGAAAGAAGAAGCCTCCATTGGCAGCACAGCCGTTGGAAGGCGATCAGCACAGAGAAGTAATGGCCCAAAGAGACCCAGGTGCCCCCCATCAGCCGCATACATTGCTCTTGAGTCTCCTGTTCCACCTTCCATGTGTTTTGGTAGAAGTGAGAAAGAGGCACAGACAGAAATAAAACGAGGAATTTGGGTTATATGACTTGCCCAGTATCTTTTTCATTCCCCATATTCCTAACTGATGGAGTAGAGAGAGCGTCGCCCAGATCCCATATCCAAGGCCGATGCCTTCAATGGCTTCTTTTCAACCACACACACATGTTTTCTTGAAAGAATTAGTTTGTTGTGTGTCCCTGTTGTTATTGTTTTTTGTGATGATGATGATAATGATGCTCCTTCTGTTGTTTATTATAATACAAAGGAAAATGAAACATTTCAAGAGACTCCTCCGTTCTCCCTCAGCACAAAGAATTTAAAATGTCATTTTCTCTGGTTCCCACGCTGTCTTTCTTGGGCTCTAGTTTGAAGATCAAAAGAAGAAAGAACTCAATTATATCTTAAAGTTGTCTGATATTATAAGTGAGACCCAGAAATGATAACACACTAATGAGAAAAGACGAGGATGCCACTGGAGAGTGATGGACATCACTGCTAAGTTCTGGCTGTTTTGAGGAATTCAGAAAGCAGAGAGTTGTGGAAGAAAGACTTCCAAGGATGTGGCTAATACTGAAAAGGAGAACCCAGAAGAACAGAAAGGCTTTCCTACTTAACCCCCACCGTGCCCCACCCCTCCCTGCTCTGCCCCACGACACCCCACCCTGCCCTACCCTGTGCTCTGTCTTTCTCTAAAGAGACCAACCTCAGCAATGATTAATATCCTTAGCTTATTTGTTTTCTTCCTTATAAAGTGAACAAACCTTGTTCTGCTTTTTCTTTGAGATGGAAAGAAATAGTGCTATCAGGTGTAATCTGTACAACAGCACAGGATTCTTTGAGGGCCTTCTTCAAACCTACCCTCCCTCACTCTGCTTCCCTAACATGCTTGCCCGGCTTTAACCTCAGTGCCTCTGTGGTGTTGCCCTGCCTTCATTCCTTCCCTTCTAACCCCACTAAACTACATGTTTATCACTTCATCTGCCATCAACAACCTTGTCAACAAAATTCACATAAGGAGGTTGGAGAGATGGTTCAGCAGGTGAGAGCACTTGCTCTTGGAGAGGAACAAGGTTCAATCCCCAGCACCCACATTGTAGCTAAAAATCAGTTCCGGGGGATCTAGTGCCCTCTTCTGGGCTTCATGGGTACCAGGCACACACACTACACAGGCATACATGTAGCAAAAGACCCATATATACAAAGATAAAAATAGATAAACCTTAAAAAAAATCTTCCACACAATTAAGCCCTATTCAAGACATTTGAAAGTGAAGCTTCCAGGACACCACGTACAAGACCATGTTTGTTTTTTCCAGCCATGTTTTAAGTCAAACAATGCTCAATGAAGTGCTGGACAAAACTTCACTAAACTTATGGTTATGTTTGGAGGTCTATTTTGAGGTTTCATGCCTATTAACAAAGCTGGAAAGAGATGTCATTGGGGAAACAATCTTTCTATCACAAGAAGAAACCTGAAAACTGCGCAGGAACAATGTGGAAGGAAGGAAGAACATATTCCTTTATCAGCAGATTGTGTTAGGAGACACAGAGGAGACCTTGCTGAGGATGCGAAGTCGGTGCTAAGAGGCATGATTTGGTGTGCGAGGGTTTCCACACAGCCCAGATGTTCCTAGCATCTCTTCCATTCTGGAATTTACTGCATGAAATACAGATAAAACTATTTTTATTCACTAACGACAACATGCGATAGAATTGAAATACTCTGAGCAAGAGGCGAGTTCCTTGTGGAACCAATACCTTGTGAATAATTTTAAATCAAAGTACTGCTAAATTGCAATTATTCAGAATTACAAAGTCAGTCCCAAATATACAACTTGTGTGCCTTTTGATCAAGACTACAACAAAAAAGGCAAAAAAAAAAGGTAAAATCACTGGGGAACAAACATGTTTATAAGCCATTATCCATGTGCTTAATTTTAAAAGAATTCTGATGTGCTAGAGAATTGTTGCTTTTACAATGAGATAATGACCATAAAAATATTTTATTATGTAGCAAAGATTTTAAAGTTTGAAGTTATCTATTTTCTTTTATAAAGTTGAAAATGTTCAGGATTACTGAACACCCAGCATCTCCCCGCTCAGACACACATACCCACAAATACACCTCCACACATACATGCTACAGGACTGACTTGCAGGAAAAATGTCACCTGGCAGAGAATTAAATTGAAAATTCTTATGTTTCCAATAGTGAATAATAACTAATAATAATAATGAACCCAATCTTTTGCTTCAAACTTAAGATGGCATTTTAAAACTGAGGAACAAACTATCTGCCAAACGAATGACAAAGGCTATGTAAATATAATACCTTTTAAATGAATGTTTGAGGTCTGCAAACATGGCTCAGCTTGGGAAGTGCCTGTTGCACAATTGGCTTCCTGGAATCCGAGTAAAAAGCCAGGCAAGGTGGATTGTGAGCTTATGGTCTCAGCACTGGAGCGCTGGGGTGTAGAGACAAGAGGATCCTTAGGGTTCACTGCAGCCTTTCGAGACTCACCAACCAAATTCAGTTTCAGTGAGGGACACTCTCAGAATAATCTGACACTAACCTCTGCCCTCCATGTGCATCTGAGCACAGATGTTCATGCATGCACACACACATGCTTGTACACGCACATGCAAACAGATGTTCGAGGCCTGGGAGTATAGCACTGTGGTAGACTGCTTGCCTCCCGTGGGTAAAGCCTGGGTTCAATTTCCAACACTACTGTACCACCACCTCAGTTATTTTGAAAGACTTCCTTTGTTATAAAAAATTTCCTTTGCTATTTTCATGCTAAAACCATAACAAATGTGTTAACTCTAATCATTTTATATCCATATGCTTTAAAATACATTGATAATGTTACTAAAATTGCACAAAATTATTCCAAACAGAATATTGCAGTGGAGACTGAAATGCTGACATTTACCCAAGGGGCAAGATACTACAATTATTTTGTAAAACCATTAATTGACATCATTTGAAAGCATTTTTAGAATGCAAAATAATAAAAGCAAAAATTCTTTTGCATAATTGATGAATAAAATGAGATGCAAAAACAAGAATTAGGATGGAGTAACAGCCTAGGGGCCCTTTTTTTACGTTTTGATCTATTCCTCTATACCACAGGGCTTTTGCCTTGTAACAGTCCACCCTTAGAATTTATTTAACCTCATGTGGTCCTGCTGCTTGGCTTCCACCAAACCCTTTATGAAGACTGTGGTCTATGGTGCAGTTACAAGAACCTGAAGCTAAGGATACAGTTATCTGAAAGTTCAAGTCTGATGCCTGGGAAGGATAAAATAATGATACAGATTAAGTATCTCTCTTTCCCAGAAGCCATTTCTCATGAATTTTTGACTCCTTGAAGGCATGACAGCCTCTGGGACCATCAGAATTCTCTCCAGATTGCTGAGTGCCTCCAGAAGGAGAGCTGCAACTACCCAGATAGACCATGAAAGCTCTCTTGTAACATGGATGTGGACAAAATAAAAAGTTGTTCCCAGTTTGTTCTGTTGGCCAAGAATGTTGCTGAGGAGAGAACACCATCATTTTAGCAAAGTGTCAGTCTACAGAATGGGGCAAGATTCTTACCAACTACACATCAGAGAGAGGCTTAATATTTAGAAGATATAAAGAACTCAAAAAACTGGATATCAAGCAAACAAATAACTCAATTTGAAAATGAGGTACAGATCTAAACAGAGAGTTCTCAAAAGAGGAAGCACAAGGAGCTGAGATGTACTGAAAGAAATGGTCAACATCCTTAGTCATCGGGGAAATGCAAATCAAAATGACTTTGGAATTTCATCGTACACTGTACAGTCAGAATGGAGAAGATCAATAAAACAAGTGATAGCTCATGGTGGAGTAAGGGGGCACTCATCTGTTGCCAGCAAGACTGCAGACTTGTACCACCACTATGGCAGTTGGAATTTGGAAATAGACATACTTCAAAATCCAGTTCTGTCACTCTCTTGGACATATACCCACAGGTCTCTTCATCTCAGAACAGAGACACTAGCACAACCATGTTCATCACTGCTCTGTTCATAATTGCCAGAAATTGGGAACAGTAAATACATTTGTCAATGGAAGAATAGATAAGGAAAATAGATTTAAAAAACACACAAGAGACTATTACTCCAATGTTTAGAAAGAATGAAATTTGAAGACAAGTTGGTAGAGCTAGAATATGAAATCATCCCAACTGAGGTAACCCAGATCCAAAAAGACAAATATGGTGTATATTTCCTTATATGTGTATGTTAACTGTTAAGTCTTCTATAAACAGGCCACAATCCATACAATCACAGACGTTAGGTATAGAGTAAGGGGTTAGGGTGGAGGGATGGATCACCCTAGGAAGGGGAAATGAAATAGATGGTGTGGATAGATGGGGGCATGGGGAAAGATAGAATGGGAGGATCGAACAGGAAGAGGGGGCAAAAAAGGGAACACATGGAGGGAAAGCTAAAATTAAGGGCCATTTGAGGGGGGTTAAATGAAACCCTAATACAGTAGAAACTTCTTAAAATATATACATATATGAAAGAAATTTAAATGAAATCACCAAATAACGTGGGAGACAATGCCTTGACTAGACATCTCTTGTCACCCAATGAAACCTCCACTTCCAGAAATGAGTTACAGCTAATTGGGTTGTTGGCCAAAGAGACCCCACAGACACCACCAAACAACCCAGGCTATGGCCAAAGTTGTGGGTTTTTCTCCACAAACTGTTGGCAAGGTCTTATTGCTGAAGACAGCACCTGTGCAATTCAATGGACACAGAGAAGTCAAGCAAGCCGCATGGAGTCCCAGCACTGAGAGGGCAAGTGGACACAACTTCTGTCCCTAACCAGAAGCTATTTCCAATAGAAAACCCTCAGAAAGGAAAAGTTCCTTTCTCCAACAGAATCTCACTGGGTGTACAAACCATTTACAGTGGCAGGTCCCATGCCCAGCAATAGATGGCCAATACCAAATGAACTCAGTGGTCCTTTTGGAGGTTCCTTGTCTCATAAGGCTTTGTCTAGGTATCTTTTTCTTTTACCCCCCCNNCCACCCATACACACACAGGTCTTTTGCATATCTATTATTTCAGTATTGTGTTTTTATGGGATTTCTGTGTGTTCAATTATGTGTATGTCTGCATCTATGTGTTTCTTGTGCTTTTTCTTTGGCTCTTTTTCTCCTAGTAGCCTGTTTGCTTCTTCTATTGAAATTTGTTTGATTTTATCTTATCCTACTTTATTGTAATTTTCATTACATTTATATATAATGCTTTATATACAACTATATATTATGCTTTTTTAAGATTATTATTTTTAGATGCCTGTTTGTATTCCAATGAGAGAGGGAAAGAAAGGGTGTGGGTATCGGAGGGTGGGGAGTTGGGGAAGAAAGTGGGAGGACTTGGGGAAAGGGAAACCATAGTCAGAATATATTATATGAAAACATCTATTTTCAGTTAAACATATAATAAATTTATAAAATGTTATCGAGGAAAGATCAGATACTAAAGCAATGGTCCTCAACCTGTGGGGCTGTGACCCCTTTGGGGCTCGCACATCAGATAGCTTGCATTTCAGATATTTACATTACAATTCATAACAGTATCAAAAGTACATTCATAAAGTAGCAATAAAATAACTGTGGTTGAGGTCACCACAGCATGAACAATTGCATAAAGGGTCACAGCATTAGGAAGGTTGACCACTGTACTAAAGGAAGAAAATTAGTCTTTGGCTTTCAGAACAAAGATCAGTCTCCATGGAGAAGGAACTGAAGATATCCATCATTATCCATATCACAGCACCAAGGCCATGTGTCTGAAGGACCTGCTGCTCTCCCTAAGTCCGAGCTCACCAGTGTGAAGCGTGTGTGTGTGGTCAGACATATTACAAAGTTGAAGTTATTCTACGTAACGATGAAACTGGGGCTTGTCCCTGTTTCCTTTGGACAGGTGACCAGACACAGGAACATATTTGTTGTTTTGATGTTGTTTGTTTGATTTTGAAATCATGAAGAGCGAATACCGGAAGATAATATTCATTAACTATTTCTGCCAGAGCGAGCCCCCTTTACAAATTACCCTGACTTGAATCTGTCTACAAACCCTTTGGTGAGTGAGCTGTCCGATTGAACTGCACAGAGAAGCGCTCAGAACTGAGAGACTTTTTGTAGGTCGCACAGCTTTCCAAAGCCCAGACTCTTGATGACAGGTGATTATTACAACCATGCTAGAGCCACTTTGAGGAGACCAAATGATGAAACCCCATGAGATTGTAAAATCTAGGAAGTGGTGATTCTTGTCAAAGCGGAAGTTCACAGAGACTGGGCTCATAGATCAAAGCGCAAAAGACAGGCCTCCGCTCTCTGTCGCCCCATCTCCAGCCTCCTTTCCCCAGGTCATTTCATCCAGCTCTGAGCAACTAACTGTGCAGACATCTGTAAAGACAAGCTCATCAAATTAAATGTTATTGTAGTTTCCATAAATTACAGGCTTTAATTATTTGTAATTTTTAATGAGTTGGCCTAGTTTATTAAAGTAGACCACAAAATAAATTAGGGTATATTCTTTCTTAGGGTGTATGCTAAACTACCGCAGAGAATGAGAAGGTGCAAAGTCCATTCATACATCCACTCCAGTTATAAACACAGTGCACATGCAAACCCACACATAACTTACAGCTTAATGCAGGAAGTTAGACGCCATCTCACATCCTGTTTAGAGTAATTGTATACAGACAAAATAACTATGTACTCAGAGGGTGTTGATATGGGAATTCCTATAATGAACACATTTATATTGTTTTGAGCCACATAATGATATACTCATACAGAAAGAGAGAAAATGAAGAGAGGAGAGAATGCATTTCTACAAAAGTACATGAGAAACTGTCTCATGAAATTCTCATTGAGGAGTGATATTTGGGTTTAGTTTCTTTGACTGCAAGAACCTATATCCTTCCTTTTCGTTCATTCATTATTTTATGTCCCCTTCCTTCTTCCTCCTCCTCCTCCCCCTTGCTTTCCTCTCCTTCCAGTCTTTCTCCTTCTCTCCCTCCTATTTCTTTCTAGCCCTCCCTCTCCATTTCCCTTTTCCTCTCCCCTCTCCTTCCCCACTCCTTATTCTTGTTTTCTGCCTTGAAATAAGTCACATGTTTCTGGAAGCAAACCTCCATACCTAAGCATGGTGACTCAGTTCTCTGAAGCTAAATCAGTGGACCCGGACCCGCCTCTGTGGCCCTCAGAAACATCCCTTGGCCACACCCACCTACCCTTTGCTACTCACACGGTCCCTTCCTGTCTCACACCCCATCTCTTCACCATATGTTTTCGGGTCTGAATTCTTCCTTCTGACCCTGCATTGTGCAGAACGCAAACTAAGCCACTATTGGATTTTTTCTGTGTGTCTCCATACTTCTTACCCAAGGAAGCCGGGCTAAGGACAGCTCAGCATTTACAGCGAAAGAAACAGAGTGCAGATCCCCAGAGTCCACCTCCATGGTGAGTGTGCAGGACCATCTACCTGTGTAATTTCAGCACTCAGAAGGCAATGGCAGGGGATCCCCAGCAAATGAGAGTGAACTCAGGGTTTGAATGAGAGACCTTATATCATGGAATACGGTGAAGGAGAAGGCAAGGAAGATACTCAGGATCAGCCTCTGAGCTCCACACACAGAACTACCTAGTTCCCACATGGAAACACATGTCTACACGCATGCGTGGACACACAGAAAGACACACGGACACGCACACTGCGTACACATACATGTGAGTAGAATAAAAGTAATTAAGCCTGAGTTTAAGTAAACAGAAAATACAGTCCTTTAAGGCAGCCTGGTGTTAGTATTTCTGTTGCTCATACTGGGCTCCATGTCACCCTCGGTCTTGATCAGTGGAGATGAGGACGTGTTGAGGATCACAGAGGCACATAAAAGAAACAGGACTCTGACAGGGACCTCCCCAAGATGGCCTCCCCACCCACTGTCCTGTGAACCAGTGTCATCTTGCTTCTTTGTTTTCCATCCTCCCCTCACTGTGTTTTATTTAACTGCTGTATGCTCTTCGTCTTGAGGCTCCTCAGGGAGGCTTGCTTCACCCCAGCACAGGGGCTGGCCAGACAGACTCCAGGGATTCATGGTCAGAGCCTGACACAGTGCCCTGGGCCCTGGCCCTGGGGAACTGAACAAAGTCATCTTAAGATTACAAGCCATTTATTTCAACACGATCAGGGGTTATGGCCCCAACTTTTTAACATCCCACTTTTATTTGCAGACTATCAAGTGAAATAGTTCACCATTTTGGTTTAAGTATCACCATAAAAGTCAGTGAGATGGAACAGGCAGTAAGTAGTTCTTTTACATAGTGTGGCTGAGGCTGGAGGCTTACGTCTTCATTAACCCACAGAAACGGCTCTGGACTAAAAATGGAAATAAAATGCCGGGTGAGCAGTCCTCAGTACCCGGTGGGCAGTCCTCGGTACCGGGTGGGCAGTCCTCAGTGCCAGGGACCAGCCCATCCCCTGACGACTCCATCGGCCTCACTTTGTCTCTTCTGGCCCTGATGCTGAGGAAGGTGGAAAAAACAGGAAGGAACAGAGAAGATGAACTTCAGAAGCCTAATTCTGTGTCTGTGACAAGCTGTCAGGGGGAGGACACAAAGCATAAACTCCCAGTCTAAATGCATGTGGCCAGTACCTCGGGGCCCCTCCTCTGAGCTCCAAAAGCCATGCAAAGTAACATCACACGTTACTGTTTCCTCCTTGAAAGGTACACCCTTTTGGATACCGGCATCTCTGATTGGCTATCTGCACTTCAGAAATCCCAGCTTTGGCATCTTGGAATGCTTCCTCCGAAGTAGTTAGCCAAGCCTGGGAGCTCACAAGTGTGGAGTTTGGATAGGGGATTGTTCTCTCAAGATTTTGGATCACATTTGCCCATACACATCTTCCCACGACTAATGGGGACTGGCATATCTCCCCTCCATGTAAAACCTTCTGAAACACAGTGAGTCTTCCAAGATATGAACAAGACTCGGCTTATCCCCAATCCTTCCATGTCTGTCATGGCACAACCCCTTCAAACTGCTGAGTTTAAGGCTGTGGTCTACTGCTAGGGCCTGGAATGCATAAAAGAACAAACTAAGACTCACAAAACCAGGCTAAGCGCAGCAAGTGTCTAGGACTTCAAACAACCCCCATAGTTTTCCTCTAGTCAGTCTCTCGATGCCCTAAAGAGGTAAACCTGAGTCCTACACTGCAGATAGCTCCGATAGGTTCCTCCATCCCATCTTCTGTGCATTTCTTTTCTCTGCATAGGCATACCCACTCGCTGGAAGGACATGTCCCCATTACTCACTTGTGGGTTCTCCTCTCTGTGTCTACCTAAGTCTAAGTAAATGGTTCACCTATCAGCTTTTCCCTGTGTTTTGGATTACTGGAGGTCTGAACTCTGATTTATTGGGGGGGGGTGGCATTCAATTCAACATGGCATGCCACACAATCTGTCTATATTTAGAAGTAGCTACTTTCCTCACATCAGGCAGAACCAGACACAGCCAAAGGCCTTGTTTCCTGTTTAACTCAGCAACCTGCACAAATGTCTCTTTTACATATTATCAATGTGTCTTTAATAGCCTTGCAATTCTTGAAGCAATCTCGGGCTGAATAAGCAAAACATAGCAGGCTGCGCTCACCCAGCCAGCCAAGCAGCATTTCCACACACACACACACACA
>LOEQ01003014.1:447265-459155 GCA_001685075.1 Bramus lutescens | reverse complement strand
AGAGAGAGAGAGAGAGAGAGAGAGAGAGAGAATTTCCCTAACTCCATGGCACCTCTGAACATAATTGCTTCCTGGGTTTTTTCAACAAAGTTTATGTTCAAAGGATTTCTTAAAGCATTCTTTTATATCTTTAATATCTGAATAATTCTGGATTCCACAGTCCTGCTCACTCTGAGATGACTCAGAAAGCTCATTGGAAGGAAAGGTACACACATTTTCTATGGAGGGCCAACATTAATATTGAAGGGTTGAGCTTTTAATAATATCACTAGAGCCCCTAAAAATAAATGTGCAAAAAGATGTAAAATTCAAATCACTATTTTCCATGGCAGAACATACAGAAAAGAGAACGTGAAAATATTTCCGCTTCTCAAAAGGCGTTATTATAGTTAAGCTTGATTTTATTCTGTCAGCATTGGCCCTTCCAGCTGGTCCTTCCATCTCAAAAGTCTACAGATTTGGGGGTCGGGCTTACGTATCAACGTATCTTGAAACTTCATGGTGACGGCGTGCAAAGGTGTCTTTGGCCAACCAAACTGCTGCACCTGATATTTATACCTCTCTCAGGAAAGAAAGGGTGAGAGTGTGCCTGTCTCCCAACTTCCCTGAGAGTGTCTTCTAAAAAGAGACTGAGTTATTTCCGTATCATCAGCACCATCACCGTCTTCAACACCTTCAACCGTAATATGCTCTGAGTTCCTACCTTGCAGTTACAGGATGGAGCTCAGTTAATTAAATGAACCTTATCTCCTTTAATTCTCTCACCAAGCTTGTGAGGAGAGCATCACAGGGACTCAGCTCTTTGTAGATGAAGGCATTAGCACTTGGAAGGGCCAAGTAACTTTCTTCGATCTCCTGAGGCTAGCAGACAATTTCCAAAGCGTGTGGCTCCAGGCTGGGTTCAGACCTGTATTGCTATCACATCTCCTATTTAGCACAGAATGAGGGACCATGAACACTCATAACTACATGTTAATAAAATGACTCTCCAGCATGACAATAGCTGTGAATTGGTTTCAACAGCAAAAGAAACAGGAAATAAATCCAGCCCCCAGGTTTTGTCGTAACTTTGAGAAAGACTGGGGTTTCCATTCCAGGGACCCCCTTTCTAAACTGTTATATATGCTTCAAATGCACATGCGTGTGACACCCGTGATCAAATGGTCTCACGGCCATTGTCTCATATAATATCTATGCAGCTGCTGGTAGGATTCCCCCAGAGGCTCACTGTGAGGACAGGTGGGATTCTCCTAGGACAGAACGGATGCACACTTAAGCAGTTGGCAGTGGTGCTCTTTCTCCATTCCCTTTATTAACTCCATTGACTTCCATTATAAAAATGAAGATGCATTCTCATGGGATAAAACATTTGGCCTCACAACTAGACAAAAATGACCCGTTCCAAGGAAGCAGATCCTTTCCAATCAGCTGTTTAAGGGACGAATGATAATGGACGAGAAAACTTCAAGAAAGGGAAGCATCTTTGCAAAGCAATGCTCAACTACATAAGACATTATACATGAAAAAAATCATCTTTGGGCAGGAAGAAGGTTTAGGGAGACCTACCAAGGAATTAAAGATGACACGCACATTTATTCATTTACCTATTTCAGTCATTTATTCCCCACCCGACAGCAGCGAAAGAAGGATAAACCAGAAGATGCTGAAGAAGTGAGATCAGGAGGACCGTGAGGATGTGAATGAGGAGCGACTGCCTTGTGAGCGTTTGGGAGACAGCATGGGGCACACCCTGAGTGAGGAGAAGCCTCCGTTCTCCAACCTGACAATTGTGACCTTTGCCCTTTGCTCCACATGGGTTCCCATGTGCAAAGCAGAGACAATACTAATGCATGGCAGCTGAAGACTGGCTTAAGGAGCAAATGAAATCTCATTTGTAAAACACTTGGAAATTGTGTCTAAATGTTCTACTTTTTGCTATCTATATGGGTTAGTGAACTGTAGTTGAATCTATTTTTTTTATTCTTTTGGGGACCCACCACCCAGCTTCCCCCGCCAAATACATAGAGACTTAATTCTTATTTATGAATGCTCAACCTTAGCTTGGCTTGCTTCTAGCCAGCTTTACTAACTTAAATTATTCTGTTTCTCTTCAACTACATTTTGACTCTGGGCTTTTTATCTTCCTTTATTCTTTTTTTTAATTATTATATATACAGTGTTCTGCCTGCATGTGTGCCTGCAGGCCAGAAGAGGGCACCAGACCCCATTACAGATGGTTGTGAGCCACCACGTGGTTGCTGGGAATTGAACTCAGGACCTTTGGAAGAGCAGGCAATACTCAACCTCTGAGCCATCTCTCCAGCCCTATCTTCCTTTATTCTATATAATCTTTCTTCCCTTCTCACTCCACGGCTAGCTGGGTGGCTGGATGGCTGGCCCCTGGCATCCTCCTCTCCTTCCCCTTTTCTTGCTCCTTGCTCCTCTTCTCAAGCCTAGAGTTCTCTTCCTATATTTATTTTCTCTGCCTGGCAGCCCTGCCTATCCCTCTCCTGCCTAGGTATTGACCAGTCAATTCTTTATTAAACCAATCAGGTGTTTGGGGCAGGCAGAGTAGCACAGCTTTACAGAGTTAAACAAATACAACATAAAAGAATGCAACACATCTTTGCATCATTAAACAAACATTCTACAGCATAAACAAATGTAACACATGTTAAAGTAATATTCTACAACAAAGAACAATGAAAACGTAAATATGTAACTATATAGCACATACACATAGTCAAACTCACATGCCAATTGCTCAGCCATTAGGTGTTGGGGGGTTGCAGAAAGAGGGAAAGAGAAATACATGAGAGGAGTAGGCTACAAATGAGGGGATTAGTAATTTTTCTGAGAATGAGCTGTGTCCTGAGAATTAGATATATTCTTCTTTCTTTTGGTGATTATTCCCAGTCGTAGCCAGGGTGATTGCCAACTGTGGGCACCATCAGGTGTGTCATTGAATGTGTCAGTGAAAGTATAATGAAACTACAAGTTGTCTGGAGTCATCCTGGTAACCTTAGATCTAACCTGTGTCAGTCAGGCCACCTGAAGAGGGACTTCCGGATACAGGGGTGCTCTTCAGTCATTAGCAAGATCTAGGTATAGCAGAAATTCAGCTAGGTGGGAACGAAGTATTAAACAGTATAAGTGTATAATGGAGAGAGCAATAGGAGGAGAAAAAATGACCCAAAATTCAGTGTATACATCTATGAAATTGTCTGTGAATACAAATTTTAAAATAAAATAGTGAGTAAAGACAGGGTATAGACAGAATTATCACACTTTCAGATGCACACACTTGATTCAGCTGTACATACATCTATTCATACAGATTGATACATATGATACGAAGGTGTGATGAGATCATTTGAGGTAAGAACAGGAACCAACAGGAGGAAGAGAGAAGGATTCACACAGGAAGGCAGTGCGGGCACAAAGACAATATGAGAAGAGTGGAGCTGTCATAATAAAACCACTATTTTCAATGTCAACTAAAGATTAATTTAAAACGTAGTTTCTGAACCCTTATGATACACATAGCACTGAGGACTTCATAATGAAAACAAAATGTATAGCCACATGGTTGCTCACCTCAAGGCTATTTCCTTTTAGCTAGTCACTCTGGCTTGGGCTGAGGAAGCTCAGAGATGCTCAGATGCACAATAGGGAGAAGAGAGATATGGACATTTGTGAGGTCAGTAAGGGGCCTGTGAGGGTTGCAGGGAGCCTGATAAGAAGATATGCAGATTTGATACAGGAGGGGGAGGAGATACCGTTTTACTATAGATTTAGGGGTGATAAAGAGTTCAATAGGGGAACCATGAGAATGTTCTAGAATTAAACACAGCAAACTAAGGATGGAACTCTAAATTCTTAAGATACGAATAAAGAAAAGCTTACGATGCTGGAAAAGAAAGGGGAAAAAAAACGAAGTCATAAAGCCAGCATCTTACAAAGAATGTGGAGAGAACAGAGAGAAAGGCGGAGTAAGCGTGAAGCTGTGGGTACAGCCTAAGAAAAGTTAAAAGTTACTTTCCCTGTCAACTTGAAATCACTTCAGAGGCACACCTCGGAATGTCTCTTGGGAACTCTCAGGGAGAATTAACCAAGATGGTGAAAAAGTAACTCTAATGTGGGTGTCACCATTCTAGGGCCAGGGTCCTGAGCCAATGAAATGGGAATGAGGAGACACCTCAAGGATTCCTGGCATTCCCCTTCTGTTCTCTGGTTCCTGAGATGTAAGGAATCCCAGCTGTATGCTGCCACCGCCATGAATGTCAGCACACCTTACAGCCGTGGTGGACGACACCCCATAAGCTGCCTCAAGTCACATTGTGGAGATGAGAGAAGTAACTACCACAGACTCAAGCCTAGCAACCGGCAGAGGTGCACGGGTTTTGTTAAGTACGACATTTTGATAGCGATTTAAAAGGCCAGCCTTTGATACACTTCCTATGTCACAGGGCTCTTGCTGCCCAGCAGAATCTCATTTCCTGAATTTGCTCGCCTTCTGCTCATAACTCTTTATAGTTTACCAGGAACGCTCTTACATCTTGCTTGAGCCTCGCTAGTGAGCAGCAGGCAGAGGCACGATCATTATCTCCACTTACAGATGAGGAGGAAATGGGTTCAGAGACGCAAAATAATGTGTCTGAGGTCTTGCAGATTTATTGACATCCTGCAACACACTTGCTATTCTCTTCCAGGCTCTGGGATGGGAGGCTTGTGGGTTCTGAGATATGTTTTCAGAAATAATGCTCTATGCAGGATCTTGGAGGGACATTTTGGACCCACATAATCTATGACATTTTGGAGAGCCATATTAAGCAAATATTTTTGGAAAAGAATTTGTAAAAATGTAGTTATTGCCCAAACCAGGTATTGGAAAATTTTCACACTGATGGAGAAACAAAGGCAGATAAACGTATCCTTATGTATTTATACATCCTAACCCATCCCCAAAGACAGACAGCAGATCTGGGTTTCCAGGGTTGCCTGGCAGTAGGCTGGGTGATGTCGCTTCCCTCTGGGTGTTGTACTTCCTCTGTCCAGTGGCCTAAGACTTGTGCCGTCACTTGCATGTTCCCCTATTGTTGCTGCTGACCTAGGTTCTTTGGTCTGATATGGTACCCTCCCCTCCTGTCTTTCAGTCAGACCTTCCCATTTCTAAAGTTGGCAGCTTCCCTAAAGCACTGGGACATAGGATTTCAAAACTCAGTTGCCAAACAACAGGAGTTAACTGGTAGGGAGAAAGATGTGGCCTCCTTAGAATCCAGGATGTAGCAGACAGTGAATGAAATTCCGATAGAGGATGAAACAAAGAGCCGAGACGGTGTGTCAGGCGCAACACGGATTCCACTGGTGGTTCAGCTAATAACTTCCTGTTTTACGCCAGTGAGTGTGTAACAGTGTTTGAGTCTGGAATGTGAACAATCAAAGAAGAAGGCTAGAAGGAGCTAGACACCCTGACAGAGGTGGTTGAGGGATGAACAGGACTGAGTTCCACAGGACACATAGACCATGGCCGCAGCAGGTGTGAATGAACAGAGTTCACACCAAGAAAGCAGTGCTTGAAGGATGCAGCCTATATCCGGGTGCAAGAGACACCAAGCATCTAGCAACAGAAGGCTTTTCCGTTCCTCCAGCAGTGCACCTGCAGGCTCAGGATCCATGAAGCTGACCTTGTCATTGACAGCAGTAAGGGCTAGGTCTAGAGGAACCTTGGGCTAGGGGGCAGAGTCCAAGAGAACCATGGGAGTCAGAATGAAACTTGAGCATCAAAAAAGGCTGCAGGGCCCATGATCAGATGTCCCAGAAGGGTGCAAAGAAAACGTAGGACCCTTAGTTCAGTCTGTTATATGTACTGAGCTGTCCTACTGCTGATCCATACAGACCTCTAAGCCATCTTCATAGATATTTGACTGACAGCAACTGTGACTTGTAAATTATCTTAGTAACTAATGTCTTATTTAATGTTGCTTATGTCATTCTTTCTAAGAACCATTTTAATGCCCATATGAGTATCAAGTGTAAATCTCACATACACATACAGAAGGAGGAATGGATCTGGAGGAGAAGGGAGGTGAGGGGGTACTGGGAGTGATGGGGGGAACTGCAGTCAGGGTGTATGGTATGAGAGAAAAATAAATAAAGAGACATAATATGCACATATAATGTGTAACTAGCTCTCAGATATAGAACAAGAACATATCATAACCTTAGAAACTCCAACTATACTTAATTTTTGATCCATTGTTTACATTTTGTTGTTTTATTGTTATTGAGACAGGTTCTCTCTATGTAGGCCAGGTTGACCTCAAACTTGAAGCTATCCTCCTGTCTCTGCCTCCTGAGTACTGATATTACAAGCTTATGACACCACACATGGCGTCTTTTGTGACTTTAAAAAGTATGTATTGTGTTGCTATGCAGGTACACCTTGTCTTCAGCTTGCCCAAGGAAGCCCATGGAGATTCACCGTGACTACACAAAATGGAGCCATAGCTTTAACGGCGGCTGCTGGGCATAGCTCAGTTGTCAGCCTGTGACCAAATGCACAAGCCCTTGTCACTGACTGCCATCTTCGTCCTGTGCTCTGTGTCACCATCTAGCATGGAAGAAGCAACTTCCACAACCAGCTGGCAGAGCTTAACACAGAGAGCCCCACAGTGTATCAACCTCCATCCCTTCATAGAAGCAATTCCTAACAGTCTGCTTTAGGATGTTTGGATCCCAGAGTGTTGAGTGCAGCAAATGAAGAAGAGGGGGGTATGCAAAGGCTCTCTTGCATGACCGTCTCTTTTGTGGAAATTTTTAAGGTCATTCAGTATACCTACAACTTGCCTTTATGGCTTAAAGTTCAGAACTCCATTTGATGATGAGTTATTTGAGAGTAGAGGCAGCTATCCAGGCTGGCTGAGCCCTTGCTGCTTTAATGACAAGGTCAGGTTCATTAGTTCCGAGCTCAGCTGCCTTGCAGGCCCACTGCTTGTGGAATGAGAAAACTGCTACCAGACCTTTGGTGTTATTTGCACCTTGTTGTTGATATTCATCCTTCAAATTTTGTATGTGCTCTGTCCATTCAATATCCTCACTGAGATGTTTTCCTGTGTGTTAATCAGCAGAACTGGAGATTTGTATCAGGACCACAGTCCACCTATGTGTGACTCGGCCTGCTACATGAAGGATTGCTACAAAGTCCAGCTAAAGCCCTCTATCTCTTGGATCTCTCTGGAGAAAGCCGAGATGGGGAGGAGGGCTGGGCTCAGCATAATCTGTATTTTTGAGATGGGCAGATTGTAAGTCAAAGCTGGCTGCAAGACAATAATGCCACCCAGAGTAGCCACAGAAAAAGCAAGGGCAAGGTGCCCTTGTGGGTCTCATCAAATTAACAAATTATCTCATCACCTCCGGCCAAGCTCAGGAAACATCCCTCTTCCCCTGGGGATAGCTCATAGTCTCAATGGTGTGTGTGTGTGTGTGTGTGTGTGTGTGTGTGTGTACCTGTGTGTATGAACCTGGTCACTTCTAGTTTTTTATTGTATCAAGATCTTCATTTCTTGTCTTGGCATGGCAGTCTCTTAAGAGAATGAGGTTTGGACCACTGTAACTGGCACAACACCATCCCTGGCAGGTATCCAACAAGTGCCAATTGACCTGCAAGGTCCCCATAATGAAATCTATGGTTAACTTTAGCCTACAAATATAAGTAAAATAGTTTGAGTCAATGTTTACATTATCCCTTCTGTCCCTTCAAGGAAAGGTAACCATCAAATGGTAAAAAGTATTATTTGGGCACTCATTGGTGGATTTCTTCCTCAGCCCTCTCTGTCTGTTCTTCTGTACACAGTGCTTCAGAAGATTCTTAGGCCCTCTAATCAATGCCTATTGGTTCACAGCTGTTAAATGAATGGTAAATCCAATAAGATTTTCCAATCCCACTTATTAATCTTCTAACTCAACCACAATTCCAGCCTAAAAGAGATAACTCTTGTCCTGGAGGTCTTCCACCAGAAGGGAAATAAAGTTTAGCTAAAGAGTCTTGGAGTCTCATTTAGATCACCAAAGATCTATCAACTCAGAGAAGCAGATAGAGTAGAAAACATTAAATTATTTTAAAATGGTCATAATAATATTAATAATTCATATTGCGGATGAATACATTTAAGGGACTGAGTGTGGAATAAATGGCAGATTGTGAATAATAGTATTTTTTTCAAAAAGGCAATTTGAAACTTTTGTCTTTATCTCTATTTTCCAAGAGAAGAACCTTGCATATGAAAGGGCAAATAAATTAGCCAAAGGCATGAAGACAGAGCCCTAGTTGAGCCTAGACTGCATCATTTCACAGCCAACACTGTCAAATACCTGATAAGCCTAACAAAGTCAGGTGTCTGGTCCTGATGCTGCCAGGAGTAGACTCAACTTTCATCCTTTGAGATGTTCTCTAGTTGTCCTTTTGAGTGATGTAGCTTACCCAATCCATGTTCTAAGTCAAATCACCATGGCTGGGCACCCCAAGCTCTGGCAAAGTTTTCATTGCCCCCAAGATGTCATAAAAAGATAAACCCAAACCCTGAAGGCCTACATGTTCTGTGAGTACCATTCCACAACTGTGCTGGTATTCCCCAGCAGGATTTGCTACCTGTTTTAGTCAGCACTGAAAAAAGGATCTAGAAAGACATACCAATTGACTGTCATGTGCTGATTTCTACATTAATTACTTCTCATTGGTTGGGAGTTTCCAAGAAAGTGCTTTAGGCACCAATGGTCAGAGCAAAGCAGACTGAATGGACTTACCCTTCAGTCTGGGAACTCCGAGCATGTTTCCCTTCTGTGAATTTACATCTCATCCAAACTGACACACATTAGATGCTAAAGAATCAATGAGTGCTATTCCACACAGTGCCTAGAATGACAGCCTTTTTTGCAGTCAGACATGTAGTTGTCTTTAATGGTTGAGATTCTGAGGTGGAAAGGGTAATATTACCAGGAAGACACTTGGACCATGAAAAGCCCTGATGTGAAAACAGCTGAGTTCCTCATACCCTTTGAAAAGAGTAGTCTCAATCATCAACATCCATCTTCAAAGGATGTTTGTGCGGGAGCTGGAGAGATGGTTCAGTGGCTAAGAGCATGGGCTGCTCTTCCAGAGGTCTGGAGTTCAATTCCCAGCACTCACATGGCATTGAGCAACTGTCTGTAACTCCAAGACCTGACACCCTCACACAGACATACATGCAGGCAGAACACCAACGTACACAAAATAAGAATCAATAAATTATTTTAAAATTTTTTTAAAAAGATATTTGTTCTTTGCCATTTATTTTTATTAAAATATAACAAGAAATTTAAGTTGCAATGTAAAACAGTAGCCATTCTGAGTATAAAATTCTACCAGAACAGGTATTACATTTGGCAGACGACACTATCCCCAGCTACCTGTTAAGTCCCTGGAGTCCCAGCCCAGCCTGACATTTGTTAGTAACATCATCTTAGAAAAGCACAGCACTGTGTGAGATGCACCTTCACACCTAGAAAATGGAAGTTGCAATAATATAAGCATTTGAGTTGTGAAGACAGAAATATAGTATTTAGAAAAACACATAGAATAAGCATCAAAACCATACTGTTACTAATTTTATGTATGTATAGTTTTTCGTCTCTCTGTATTATAAGATTTGATACACTGGACATGAACCTCTTTCTTTATAAATAACCTATCTCGGTATTTTGTTCCAGTTATGAAACCCTAAGACATGGATTCAGCTGAAGTCTAGTCTCAGCCTAATACAGTGTGGAACTTGGGAGCTCTGAATGGACCACAGTGTTCCCACCTTAAAGCAGGGAAGCTGATCTCTCTATTTCTGTACTACTTGGTCTTTTAGCTACTGATCACCTTCTATAGAAGAATGAGCTGAAATTCTTTAACCTTCAGTGCAGTAGAGAGGCAACTCAACAAACGAGATCTGAGTAGGGCACAATAATATCTAGGATAGCACATGGACATTCTAGACAATGAACTAGAGCAAGATTTGAGGAGCCACTTCTACGCTGTATGTATATAATCTAATACAGAAGGGCTATTTATCTCATCAACAAATATTTATTGGATGTGAACTTTATTCCTGGTAAGAGGACAGACGCTGGAGATCTTACAAGTGAGTGTAATCAGACATGGGATCCCTACACTAAAGGAGTTTACATTCCAGACATGGAGACAGACATTAACCAAACGCACCCACAAATAAACACAAATTTACAACTTGGTGGTTATTGTGAAAGGGAAGAAAAATACAATAGTCTCAACTGGAAAGAGGAGGACCTGATGGACAAGAAAGCCCCCCCCCCAAGAAAAGTAGCAATAAAGCAGAAACGTGAAGCAGGAGCTACACTGAGCTTAGGCCAATCAGAAGGCTCCTGTAGGTCAGGTCTAGGGTCAGGGGCCTGCGTGTGAGGTTAATCACTGAGTCCCCAGAAGCAGGAATGGCTCTTGGAAGGAAAGGGAGGTCAGGGACAGAGGAAGCAGGGCGTCACCCTTGCTCTTTTGAGAACACTACTTAGAAAGCAGGCCAGCTCCTCACTATTTCGACTGAGACTCTAGAATTCTCTATCTCTATTTCGAAAACAAGGTTATTTTTATGCTTTTCATATTTCCTCAGATTGGCTATTTTCTGTTTTTCTTTGATGTCTTTTTTTTTAAGCCTTTGAAAACCTCTGCATGAATTAGTTGCGCCAAACAAGGTGGGGGGTAGGAGGGTCTCCTGACTAAGTCCTGTAGCTAATCAGAGGGAAGGTAACTGGTGTTGATATTGTATGTGTGTGATCCTAGGAGTGTGTGTGTGTGTGTGTGTGTGTGTGTGTTGTTTGTATGTGCATGGGTGAGTAGGAGTGTGTTTGTGCCTCTGCTTTGGTGATCAAGGCAGGAGGTAGAGAGTGGAGGTGGGGGAGAAAAATGCACAGGGCAAGTGAGGGAGGAGGAGGGGGCAGTGCTCATTGCTGCTGCTCAGCCCATTATTAAAGAGAAACAACATTCCCAGCAGGAGGCAGAAGGGTAATAAAACCAGTGGCTCCACAATTTATGATGCTAACTGAGATTCCGTAGTTTGAAGCAAGACTGTCCCCTGAGCATCAAGGTCAACAAGCTAGCGATGCCCTGGCTTTCAAAGAGCTCCCCGGTGCCAACCTATTAATCAGCCCATTGCTGAAAATGCACCAATGAGCTCTGTTCTGGAAACATCATTAATAAGCAGGGACAGGCCAAATTGCTAAGAATTCCAGGATAAGGGCAGGAAGGCAAGGAAAAAAATATTTATATACACATATGTGTATGTTTGTGTATAGAGTGTAGCCTATTATGTATACTTGGGCCATCTATTACAGAGGTCATATATAAGTGTGTCTATTCATTTTCCATATATTTTATTTTCTATGAGAAATTTTCAGGCTTTAGAACCCTGCCAGATGGAATTACAGCAATTGTTCTTCTGCAGAGACTCTGGGAAATTAATGAGGTTCGCACAGAAAGCCATGAGAAAATAGAATTTTTTTTTAGAGTGCTCAGTTTCCAAAAATACAACAGCCACAATCCCAGGGAGAGCGATCAGTTTAGTGGCTAATCTTAAGGCCCATCAGTGGCCCCAGCATAGCTTTTGGGTTATTGCGATTCTGAATGGAGCTTTAATCAGCTTAGCCTGGCCTGGGCTTCAAGGGCCTGCAGGCAAAGGGCATTTCCCTGCAGATCTTCTGGCACGCATCTCCTCTGCGCTAAATAAATGGATCATTCTCTCCCCAGCTCCATCCTGGAGTTCTGAGCTAAACTTGCTTTTGTGTTTAAGAAAGCAAGCTGCAATGGGGCCAAACCCTACCGGGCGAAAAAAAAAAA
>LOEQ01003014.1:409910-432396 GCA_001685075.1 Bramus lutescens | reverse complement strand
GTATAAGCTAGCCGTGCAGGACGAAAAGCAGGCTTGCACTCCCCTATCACTACACTGTGGAAGAGGGTGGGGAAAGAGTGTAAGAGTCAGAAGAAACCAGGAAACAAGGTCTTTTGGAAACAGTGGAGCAACTACATATATGAACTTGTGGTGGTCATGAGAGTACATGTACAACACTGTGCAAGCTTATTCTGGACAAAATCCTAACATGGATTGGGGAGGAGCACAGAGTCGTCCCCTGGACATGAGCTGTTGCAACTGTCAGCTGTTAGCAGAAAGAGAGTCAGTAGTCTTTAAGGTATAGCTCCGGTTAACTGACCACACTCCAGTGGAAGGTCACACACCCAAGACTATATGGGTGGCACAAATTGGACTTGATTGGTATGAAAGGGGAGGTGATAACACAAAGTGGGGTGGACAGGGAAGAGATATGGATCTGGGAAAAATTGTGGGAGTGAGGGTAAGTATGGTCAAAGCACATTCTAGGAAATTATCAGAGAACTAATAAAGTAAAAGTGGATTATATACACACATATGTACATGAAAGGGTTTGGAGGGAGAAAGGGGAAGGTGGAATCGATGTAATTACATTGCAGTCTCAAAAATTAAAAAATAAATATTACATGATGAAGATTGATAGAGGAAGGTATATAATATTGACTTCTGGCTACACACACACACACACACACACACACACATGCGTGAAATTGTGTACACACACATACACCACACACATATCCCAAAAACGAAAAGAATATTCATCACACATTCTCTTGGTTCAGAACAAGGCATTCACAGATGAGCAATGGCATTACTAGATGTAACTAGAGTTGACTTTGTCCATCAGTGTGTGTGGCCATGCAAAATCATGCCCAGCATTGCCAGGGATTTCTGGCTGTGACTTAAAGGACAAATGGACCAAAAGTGAGGCACTGGCTTGCCCCTAAGCAGCAACAAAAACTAAGATTCTTTGAGCAAATGTGGAATAAAAAGGGATGGGTGGGTTCCTGAGACATCTGGCTTAGGAATAATTCTCATCTCTCATGCCTGCCATCTCTTCATGCCAAGCAATGTCCATTATCATGGGCCTAATGTCTCATCAGGATCCTTACTGCTGCTTAAAACCCCTCAAACCAAAGACAGAAGCAAAGGTGGGTGAGAGGCAAGGCAGGAAAATTATTTCCAGAGTCGGTTAACAGACATTCAACACAGCAGGGTTCTCTTACAAGCTAAATGGCCTGGATTGACTGCGTTTGTGTCTAATTAATCAGCAAACTGGACAACTTCCATTTGAGCCTCTACTACCTAGATCCAGCCATATCCCAACAGATCTTGAACTTGGCAGAGGAGGATAGAAAGGGAATGGAGTTCAGACACACACACATTAAGGAAAGAGCAACTTTGATGCTAGAACTACTCAAGGTTTTAGCATAGAGAGTCTCCTAGAACTTCAGAAGATGGGTTACATCTCATCTCAGAGATGCTCAAAAGAACCAAGTCATGGTTCCATAAGGACTTCACAAAATATGGGAAGGAACTGGGGTGTGTGTGTGTGTGTGTGTGTGTGTGTGTGTGTGCAAATGTGTCTGTGTATATATCTATATGACTGTGTCTGTGTCTCTGTACGTCTCTGTCTGTGTGTGTGATGTCTGAGTGCCTGTGTGGGTAACTGACAGTATGTTTCTGTAGTGTATGTGACGTGGCTCTGTGTTCTTGTAAATGCCTGTGTGTTTGTGTATGTTTTATTTCTGTGTGTGTCTGTGTATTTATGTTTGTTTCAATTCCAGAGCACATTCTCACCAACACACACATTCAGTACACACACACATGCATGCCCTCACTATTATTACTTACTTAATAGAAGCAATGATAGAGAGAGGTAGCCCAACCCCCAGTGCGTCATACATTCTGGGAATACTAAAAGGCACGGTATTGTGGTAGGAATGCCACACCATCTCCATACATCGTGTTAATATCAAATTAGGAAATATCTTGTATATGTTTGGATGCCCATAGATGTTCATAACCACAATTGCATATTGATAATCAGGCACTGATGGTGCTCAGTGGGGGGCATGGGCCAGGTATTAGCGGGAAAATAAGTCCTTAGTAGTCTGTTCCTCTCTCCTCAAAGTCACCAACCTCAGGAGCACCTATGTTACATGATGGCAGGAACTTCTTTGCTTGGTACTGGGGAACATGAAGTTACTAAGAAAATGTCGACATAGAGACATCTGCTTCCAGAGAAAGAAACTGCCGAGAAGTCTTCCCCCATGTGATCTAGGAAGTTGGTGGAAAATTTCAGAGTAACTGTAGGCTTTTCTGATTCCCGAGAGTTGAACGTCTTGACAAACAGTCACAGCTACTATGTTCTTTATAAATAACCTTACTGAGGCACAATTTGCATAAAATCAAGTTCATTTGTTTGAAATATACAACTTCAATGGTTTTTGTATATGTGAGCTGTGTGTGCCCCTAGCAACACCTTATGATGATAGAGCATTTCTAATCCTCCCTCTACCAAATTTTGAGCCCACTTGCAATTGGTCCTTTAACCAGCCCTGTGCCCAGAAATCTGTGCACCTAACTCCTGTTGACATATACTCGCCCTTTCTGAACCTTGCCTAGAGAACACTCAAGCAACACTTGGCCTTCTGCATCTGGGTTGTTTTGCGGCTCATCTGGATTGCCTATGTTTGTCTACATTCCTCCTTTCATTTCACGGCCAAATAGTTTCCCATTGTGTGCATAATTAGCCTATTTTTTACTTAATATTTGGGATGTTCTCCCTTTGGGCATAGTGGATTTTGACAGGCACCCCCACTTCAGATGAATAGCAATGGACTTCTTGTGTACACAGATTTGTGACTCAGGGATAAGAGTGCCCTTAGTGATTAGCTATTCCTGTCATGGGAGAGGAATGGAATCAGTGGTAGCCTGGATCACTTCCAAAGAAGTGTCTTCCTGTCTCTATTAGCAAATTTTACACCTGAGACCATACTACCTGATAGACAAAAGGTAAGGGGAGAAAGGCTTACTTGGGCTCCCTGTTAAAGGGGCCAGTCCCCAGTGTCTCACTTTCATCAGTTAGGCCCTGCCTCCAGAAGGCTCCACAGCCTGGGGATCAAGTGCTCAGCACATGAGACAGTGGGGACACGAGAGATACAAACAACACTGCCCTGAGTGAAGCAGTCATGTTTCTCATTGGAAACTAGTTATAAGAGGATGCATGGGCTACAGGGATGTCTCGGCAGTTGAGAGCATGTACTGCTCTTGTTAGGATCCAGCTTCATTACACAGCACCCAAGCTAAGTGGCTCACAAACACCTATAGCTCCAGCTCCAGGAGATCAATGCTTCTAGCTTCTATGAGTATCTTCATTTGTGTATGCATACTCCCACACAGCATACACATACATTCACATAATTAAAATTAAAATGAATTTTTATTCAAAGAAGGTAAGTAATCACAAGTAGAAGAGCCCTGGGCATTCTGCAGAAGGCCATGCCTTGTGCAGTACAATTACTAGATCCTCAGTGGTTGGGGCTTCTTTAGCATATTTTTCTGGAGAGGCAATGGAACCACAGCTGTGATGTCTCCTTCTGTGACAGCTCCTTACCATGATCAGCAGCAGTATCAATTATGGGCCCCAGAGCTGGTAAACCCATCCATAGAGCCAGCTCCAAGATGCTGGTGAGTTAACATTCCTAATGATGGCATCAGCAGCCACATGGGATTGTTTTTATTTTAGGTTTGTTAGGTTCGTTTTTTAGGTACAACTAGAGAGATTTATTGTGTTTTCCTCCTAGAATAGTATAGGAAGAACTGTCCCAAATTCAGTGGGCTTGGTGCCATTCCTACATTGTCGGACCTGAAAAGAAAATGGGAATCTGAGTGAGGCTGAAGCATGAAAACTGTGGTTTGTGAAGATGTGTCTCAAGCGGGGAATCAGGTTTCACATTTAGGGCAATGACAAAGAAAAGGTACTGTTGAGGTGGGGAAGTAGAGAAAGGGAAAACACACCCCAAAGTAGTCTATGATATAGAAGAAGGAGAAGGTAGCAGAAAATGGTAAAAAGGAGAGGAGGGGGAAAGGGAGGGGGAAAGAGGGAGAGAGAGGGAGGGAGAGAAGGAGAAAAAGAGAGAGGGAGGAAGGGAGGGAGGGAGAGAGAGAGAAGAGGGAGGGGGAAGGAAGGGGGAGAAAAAGGGAGGGGAGAGAGAAAAGGGGTGAGGGAGAAGGAAAGACAGGGAGAGGAGAGAGAGGAAGAGAGCAAGGGAGGAAAAGAGGGAGGGAGATCAAATAAAACTATAAGCCCTAAACTGTTCACCAAACCCAGCCTGTACCCATAGTTTAATTTTTCTAATCTTTTCAAAGAAAATGAATTAATTACACCATTTATAAACCAGGAAATTTTGTTCACACATTTCTGGGTTCCCTGTTTGTTTTGACAAAAGAAAGGAAGCAAATACATTCCTTTTAGGTTTTTGTTGTTTGAACAAAGCAAGAAATCCATAAAAACATCTGCTGCTCCTGTGGATGGGGTGAATGGAGTTTGCCTTAATCTCCACTGTATCATCTTGGATTAGTCAGAGTAGCTTCGTAGTTTAAGCTACACTTGACGCCTGAAATCACTATGATCGTTTGACTCCACTGCGCCAACAACCCTAAATGAAGCTTGGAGGGGCCTAGGTAACTTACTGAAGATTATCATCAGTAAGAGTCGGAGTCACCCTTCTCTCAAAATATCTGCCATTTCCCTCAAGTCTGTCATGTTGTTCTGACAAGTAGAGCAAAGGTTGATTAAATACAATGCAAGGAACAGAAGCAATGGAAACAAACCTGAGCACAGGGATAGATGGGAGCTGCTCTGAAATGAACAGTTTCTTAATCAATTGCAAATTAAGATACAGCATGGACTCTTCCAATGGGGAGCCAAACACAGTCCTGGTCAGACAGACATGTTCTTTGCCCATGTTCAAGAAACAAGTCTGGGCTTCTCGGGTGCCAAACAGCCTTGACTCATCAAGACAACCCTGCAAAGCATTTGCGAGCCGGCTGGCCAAGGAAATAACCTCTTCAAACTCATACAAGTCTCCCAAGGACTTCTTAGAGGAAGAGACTTTCTTTCCCTCTCACTCTTGGATTTCAGTGAACTAGCAAGACCTCCAGATAGCATCAGCTCAGGCAAATTTTCAATGTGATGGGATAATCCACCTTTAACTCAGTCTCCAGAGCACACCGAGCTGCCATTTTTTTGTCTGGGTTTATGGAGTGACGGAAGACCCCGTTGTCCACTTCGTTGACTATTGTTAGAAAACCTGGGGTCTCTGAAAGCCCCCACATGTGCAGACACACAGAAGGGAGTGAAGAAGAAAACGAACATTTCTTTTAGTGACTCCATGATCTATTTCTGGGGTTGAACAGAAGCCATTAAAACATTCCCATGACTCTGTGCCAAGCCCCCAAATTACTAATGACAGACATGCTGGCTCAAAGGGAGGGACTTCTGGCAAATATCCTCTGGTATCTTGTTAACAATAATAACCCTGAGCCTTTCATTGAAAGATCTCAAAGCACAATACAAGCCTTAATTGACTCTCCCCCCAACTCTGTCCCTGGAAAAGGTAATTATCATTCTATTCCTCAGACAGTTTACACAGGGGTTAAATAGATGGCAAAGGTTGAATGATTTATCCTTGTTTCATATTCTAAGTTGAAAGGAAAAGTCTAAATAATGTCATAACCTAGTGGGTGAGCTCAGCCGTCGACTTTTTGTAACCAGTTCGACAGAAGCAGCAGAAGGAACTAGAGTCTAATGAGGCCGGTACTCACAAGGGTGTCTCTAACAAGAAGCCACAAGCCAAGCACCATGGCAGAATTACTGACCTGAGCTTGCTTGCTTTAGCCTAAGGACTATATTCATAAGAACCCAGTCCAGGTCAAAAGGACCAGAGAGGCAGAGCCAGAGTCCAAGAGTGAGAGATTCTCAACATCGTATAAATGGATGCTAAAATGAGAATATGTTCTCAGCAGTCATTTGCAGAAAAAAAATGTTCTCTTTGGTGGTTGAGGCAGCATACCAGAGATGGAAATGCATCATATTTTCCAATAGATAAGTAGTGTATCCCAGCGGGGAACTTGAACTCCAGGCAGAGCATCTGAGCAGGCAGTGTTCAGCTCTAGGGCCTAAGCCATCATGGAAATGGCTGCCACTGGCCTCACAAGTAGTTGTACCTGCAAATTCCCACCTTGATAAACAGAGCCTAATCTCATTCATGATCCCTAACCGAAGTGTGGAGAATCCATATCTGCATTTACATCCTACCTCCGGTTCTGACCGGAAATTCATTGTCCCAGCCTGTTTGCCTCAGCCATACCTCCCTGCGGTGACTCATTTGAAACTTCATAGTAACTTCTCTGGGTGGTGGTGATGGTGATGGTGGTGGTGGTAGTGAATATGGTGGTAGTATTGATTATGGTATGATGATTATAGTGGTGATGCTGATGATGACTGGTTCTTTGAGACGGGAAATGGGGTCTCACTATAAATCCCAGGCTTGCTTTGATCTTAGGATCCTCCTGTCTCTGCTTCCTAAGGATGGGGATTACAGGTATATGACACCATATCTGCTTCTTTGAATTAACAGCTTCTTAGTTGCTTCAGTCACTTTCAGACTTTTCACAAGCCAAATAATCCTCCTGAAGACTCTCCAAAGGGTAGACCTGAAGCTCAAATATAGTCACAGTTCATAAACTCCTTTTAAGTAAGCCTTTTGATTCTTTCCATAGAAGAAACGCAAGCTAAAACTGCCACCTTAGAATTTCATATCAATAGACTTAAATTTATAAAATCAGAGTTGAATGTTGTCTCAGATAAAAACATGTGAAAAGAATTTATCAGTAGCAGACCTGCCTGGGAGAAACTAACTGATGTTCTTCAACAAGAAGAAAGAAGATGCCAGTTGAGAACATTTGCCTGTACAAGAAGAATAAATAACATTGGAAGGATTTGTGAATATATGGGAGTATCTGTGTGTCTTTTGAGCATTTATTTGTCTTATTTAAAGAACACAAAATGATGCTATCTATACAATGCATAAAGAAGTTCAGAGGACAATAAAATATGCCAGAGGTTAAATGAGAATTCACAGGTATAGGATTCTTACACTGTGAAGTGATCGGATATGGTTTGAAGATAGGATGAGATCAATTTAAAATGTCTGTTTTATTGCCTAGAGAAATAAAGAATAAAAGCAAGACATTTCTAATAGTTCTATGATGGAAATACATGAATGATAAATAATACAAAAAAAGAGGAAAGTAAAAGCAAATATCAGGCTAGAGATTCATTCTCTCAAGGGGATGAGTGCATTAAACTTTATCCACCTTAACATCCAATGCAAAGAGAAGCTGCTCAAGCAGATTAAAGGGTATTATCCAATTTTAGATCAACTACACAAAGTCTACTCTAAATATGAAGTCATAGAGGAGCCAAAAATGGTAACAGGGTAAAAAGTTATATGACATGTAACATTTGGTCGATGCTGGAAGGTCAATATTAATATTATAAGATGGAGGTATTAGGATAAGAAATAGCATCAGAGAGCGTGAAGTCAAGGGGCACACAATTACTAACACATAAGCCTACCTAATAACGGAAACTCAGCAATGCCAAAGGGGAGAACTGTTTATACTAGACAGCAAATGAGATAAATTCATGAGTGCAGTCTGACATCTCAACAATCTACATTCCAGAATTACCACAATAAGCATTAAGGATATAGCTGATTTCGATAACAGAATAAAGCAACTAGAATCCAATGAAATCTTCCAAATGTTCCACTCAGAAAAATATACATTCTTTCCAAGTACATATGGAAGACTACAAGGCATTCTATTTTGTGGAATATAGAAGGGGTTTTAATCAATTCAAAAGACCAAGGATTGTGTGACAGACTTTACCTGGCGCACACACACACACACACACACACACACACACACACACACACACACGCCCCTATTCACCTCAGAAAGAAAACAGACAACATACTAAATTAATGGTTGCGCCAAAGCCTATCTTTATGAACCAATGAGTCTTTCTTGGGGTCCTGACAGGAGTATAGATAAGGCAGCTAACAAGGGGGGGGCACTCAAAAGCACCTGTACCACCAGAAGCCCCCCCCACCCCAGCATGTGGACAACTCAGAGAATCTGGAAATCTGGATCATAGTAGATGACCTGCTGGCAGCTAACAGGTTGGAAAGTGTCTTCTCTAAGCAGCGCAGCCCATCTTTGCCTTTTTCCAGTGTCTCAGTTTGTATGAGAGTGTCTCTCCTCAGCCCTTAATGCTTGTATATACTTTGGGAAGGAGGAGCCAAGTACATCTGATCCCTTTCAGAGAATTCCTGAAGTCCTTGAATTGTTTACTTCCTGAGCTCAAGGAGTCCCTGAAGGATGGAATATTTTTAGAACGAACAAGTTTACAGGATGTAAGTTCAGCACTTAAGATCAACTTAAATTTATGCATCAAGAAGGAAAACAAAAAAGGAGTTAAATTATCATTAAAACAACACAAAAGTCTCTTGAAAAAAAAACATGTATGTGATCCCTGATCCTAAAATGCAGTATTAAATACCTAAATAAGTTGAAAGATATACCATGTGCATTGATTAGAATCACAGTATTATTAATGGTGGTCCTCCCAAAATTCCTCTCTCTCTCTCTCTCTCTCTCTCTCTCTCTCTCTCTCTCTCTAGTGGTATTTCATTTGTATTTTAATAAAAAAAAGCTTGCCTGAAGTTCAGAGAGTAAAACAACCACACTGATCAGCCTTACAGACCAGGCAGTGGAAAGAGCCAATGGCTAGCTGTTGTGATTGTCTGACCTTCAGGTTGAACCCCAATATCTGACTCTGGGTTTTATTAATTGTTCTCTCTATCTATCTATCTATTTATCTATCTCTTGCTCTGTGTGTGTGCATGTATGCGTTTCATATATATGTTATACAATAATTAGGGTTAAGAACATATATGCGCATGCTTGCACGCACACACGTGTATGTGTGTGTATGTGTGTGTGTGATTGTGTTCCTAGCAAGCTATTTTCCATAGAAATTCTCAAAATGATTTAAAACAAATGAGGTCCATCGTTTAACGTGATATACTCTCTCAGTTTCCTTTCCTGTGTCTGTGATAAAAACCCTCTGACAAAAACAACTTAAAGAAGAAAGGATTTCTTTTTGGTCATAGCTCAAGCTCACCGTGGCAGGGAATTGAGGCAACAGGAGCCTGAAGCAGATGGTCACATGATATGTGCAGACAGCTAAAGAGAGCAATGAATGGACGTCACTGCTTACTTCCCCTTCCAACTCACAGAGTGCAGAGTCCCCTGCCTGGGGAATGCTTCCACCCACAGTTAGCCTGGGATCAATTAACAGAATTAAGATAATCCCCTGCAGACTTATCCATTAGCCTTTAGGTGATCCTGAATCCTGTCCAATAGGCAAATGCTATTAACCATCACAAACACCAAGACATTTGATCTTGTTAAAATACACAACAAAAGCAAACACATCAGGAAGTCAGAAGAACTGGGCAAAGATGAGAAGCTAGGTCAAACACTACAAATATAAGCGTTTAGTAACCTGAAAGTAAACTTTCAAAAGTAAATGCCGGATTTCCCCAGGTTAGCAGGTAGAAACAGAGGCAATATAGAAATTAAAGTTTAAGTTCACATTTGTGTGCTAACCCTGCAGGAATTATTTCCTCCTTGTTTATTAGCCAGACATCTGTCCTGCACCCTTGAGGAAGGTCCCTATGTTCTTAGAAGACAGGCTTCCTGGGAAGGCTGCTTTTATGGCTATGGAAAGACGTGGATTTGGGGGTCAGGACTAAACTCTGATGTGGATTCCTGGTTTTTGCAAGGATCTGAAGGATCACTGCTGTCTCTAAACTATCCGAAGTTCCTGGCAGAGGAAACTTTGGCCTCCCATAGCATAAACTGGAGCAGTAGTTTTGAATGGAAACCTACTCCATGCAAGCATGCCTTCCCCATAAACGTGCAAGGCTGAGAAATGAACCTATACAACCAAATTTTATTTCGTATTGTATTGCTCCACTCCTATATGCCCTAGAAGTTCACAGAGGCTCTCAGTTGTACTTTCAAACATAAGTACATGTGTGTCACATATGTGTGGAAACAACATGTGTATGCATGACTATATATAAAATATGTGTGTACATAAATACATATGGCTACGCCACCATGGGTTTGTGATGTGGAGAGAAAGATTTTGGGTTAGGGAATATGGTGACTTATGAACAATGATTCCAGCTAGTAGTTAGTGTACACAGCAACACAGACAATCCTGAGAAAAACTAATATAGACATAAAAATCTAGAGTGGGAACCAAGAGATAGGTATGATCTTTACTAGTGATGAAGTATGAAGCTGAAGCATAGAGGTAGTGGGAGGCTTCTAGAAGGAACTGGCCTTTGACGTGGAAACTACAGAGAGATATGCTATCAAGGAGGACTTTTTTCACAGGTAGAAATAGAGAAACATATTTCTCACAGATGGGAGAGATGAAGCTGAGGAAATTGAGAACATGTTCTTTGCTGGGCCTGGAATTGTGGGAACTGGGAGTGAAAGCTGAGATGGGGCACTTTGATAAGGCACACTTTAGGTAACTAGGGTGTGAGGTATGAATTCTAGGTACCAGTCTGCAGGTGATGGTGGCCACTGAGGACAATGACTCCAAGCCAAAATAAAGCTATTTTTCATTAAGTTGTTTCTGTCTTTTTGCCATAATGATGAGGGAAGGGACTAACACACAGAGTGAGGGGCAGACTGAACAGCAAGAGAACAGAGGGCCTCCTTAATTATTGAGACTACAAAGGCAGCAAATCTCAGTACAGTTTAGAGGCAAGCTGTGCCTGTAAATCTGTTTCTCAACAGGGAAGGAAGTGGAATTTGTCCATCTTCCATTTTCAGACATGCATTAAATACATTTAAAACACTGTTTAAAAATTCCTGGTAGCTTTTTAACCTCTCCTGTCAGCCTCTCCAGTCAACTCAAGGCAAAGCCTAGAAGAACTTAAAGACTATTTCTAGGAGAAGTTAAAAAATATTACTGTCTTAGTGACTGTTCTATTGCCATGAAGAAATACTACTGTCGAGGCACTTATAGACAGAGCTTGCTTACAGTTACAGAGGGTGCATCTATGACCAGTCATGGTGGGGAGTGTAGCAGCAAGCAGGTAGGCATTGAGGTGGAGAAGTAGCTTACATCCTGAGCCTCAGACAGGAAGAGAATGTGTGAAACTGGGCCTGGTATAGGCTTTTGAAACATCAAAGCCCACCTCTACTGATACACTTCCTCTAACAAGGCCACACCTCCTAATCCTTCCTAAACAGTTCCACCAACTAGGGACAAGCATTCGACTATATGAGCCTATAGGGGTCATTCTCATTCAAACCTTCACAGTCACCCAGCCATCTTCAGCAGAAAGATGTGGAATCCTTACTGGAAATGTGCAAAGGTCACTGACAGGAGAGTCAAGCCAGTAGCTTCAATCATCTGAGAGGTGACATGAAATACACACACAGGAAGGCAAGCAAAGGACTTCCACTGTTTCCATGGTTTCCCACAATGGTGTCTATTCACCTGTTCCTACCCGCAGTATCTTGGCTCAGAGTCTTCTATGGTGGTGGTCATAATGAACAGTCTAGATATTGCCATGTTTTCAAGTTGTCCAAAAATAACTTCGTTGGTTAATTAAACAACTGTATGGTAGCACACTGGTTTATAAACCAAAGACCTAAAACGAGTCCGTGAACTGGTTCACACGATGACACACTAGAAGAAGGAAGCAACACAATGAGCCCTCCTTGTGCAGCTTTTGCAATTGTAATTCACATTAAAACAGAAACACTAATCTCAGTTCTACACATCCCATTGCAGCTTCTCCAACCTTCCATATGGACTCCATGCTGTCCTTGCCCTGGAAAGGTAGGTAATCCCGGATGCTTACTGCCCTAGATATAGCAGTCCAATACCCAGAGTCTGGTCATCAGTGGCCACACCAGCAGCACTGGAGCCCCTGGAGGGTTGGGCTCTGCCTCAGGCCTGCTTTGTCCCCTGGCACCACTTTTAGGACTTCAGTCCCAGCCTGACCTCCACTCCACTTGGCTGAGGCTCAAATACCTGTTCAGCCAGGAGGTACTCTCCCTACACAAAGATGCCAGTCTCAAACTGAGGCAGCCTGCATAGAACCTGACCCTGCCTGCTTGCCTGACTAGCCCCTGTAGGACACTCCACTGTCACCTTTGGGCCCCCGGCCAGATCCTTGTACATTTCAGACTGACTAGAGTGGTGGTCACTTGTCCCAGTTTCTAAGCACCTAAATACGAGCCCTCTCCCATCTTGACAGCCTCAGTTTCTTTTACACAGTCTTCAAATTCATAGCTTAGGCTGGTTAAGGCATGGGGAAGGGAGCCGTCTCAGAAATCCAAACTCTGCAGTCTCTAAATGAGGAACTGTGGTTCAAGGAGGGGGAAACACTCTCCTCTCCGCTCATCACACCCAGAGCAGTGTAGCAGATGTGGAATAAAATCCCAGTGACTGAGCGGCAAGTGGCTTGGGGACTCTGTTAGAATGGCAGAGTTGGGGCTTTTTCTGGCTGTCCTCTTACAGCCTACAGAGAAATTGCTTTCTGAGACTACACATTGATCAGGTTATCTCTTTTTAGACCCATAGTCAAGGTCTTCTATTTGAAAATCCACCTCTTTTTCCAGCATCCAGGAATGGTCAGGGTATTATGGTCTGTTGGTAGTTTGGGATGCTGCAACACCGGTTGAGAAAAATCGCTGGAAATCCTGACATAATACGAGTGAGCATTTCTCTTTCCCCTCACTTGCGGTGAGCTATGAAAAGAAGATGGAGGAGCAAAGGGTCCACACAGTTGTTTTTCTTCACCTCATCTTTTGGCTCTTTGGCAAAACCCACACACTGGTTCGATGAGCCACTTGGATTGTTCTTCATAGCCCTTACGACCATATCCAGAATGGTGGGGAAACAGAAGGCTACACACATGCAGAACCTGACCGGGCAAGTCTGGGCTCTGCGAAATTTGACATGTATTATATGTTATTATTGGGAAAGGGTGGTGGTGTCTTTCATTCTTCCCATCTGTGGTGCTGGAGTCTCTTCTCTACCTGACCACTTCCATTGGTGACCAAATTCTGACTTAGTCCAGGGTTGAGGTCATCTTGAATTCCATCTCTCTCATCCTCCATGTATTGGCCTGTAGTTTCTGAAGGAGCAGACAAGGCATACAGACCGCTCCTAACATTTAGCAAAAAACTATATCTTGCTTAACACACACACACACACACACACACACACACACACACAGAGAGAGAGAGAAGATGGGGAAATGTAACCATCAAACCAGAGCAGTAATATGCAAGTACTTTGCATGTTGTGAAAAGCATGTAAATCTCCTTTTGAATGAACACTGCAAATCCTCTAGCCCCTCAGCAGCCTGGGTGGTTTCACTACAGACAGGCAGTTGCACACCCCATCTCAGATGTCCCATCTCCTCTGTCATATGAGAGCAAAGTAATGCCAGATCATGAGAGGTCTTAAGATCCAGAAAATAATTAACCTTTATCAGAAAGGCCCTTTTGTAAATAATAAAATGCAAACAATGGTGGAAACATAGAAACTATTTTAAAACACTAGCCATGGTTTTAGATATGAATTCTACAATATTCCTTGCTGCACTGGCCGATTTGGGGAGGTATTGTGACTTCTTTATCTGTGTTCAGAATGAGGGAAGGTATATCCCTGCATTCAGTATGGTGCCAAGATCAATTTCCAAGGTTCTGAAGAGACTTTGAGAAAGGCAGTTGAATAAACAGTAAGAAAAAAGTAGCCATGCTTGCATGCAAGACGAGAGAGGCTCAACAGGTTTGCTATGCACATGCTACTACAGCCTGTGTCTACTTGTCTCAAGGAAATGTGGATCTGCCCCCAAATCCTGCATCATCCCCCAAGCACCCAATCTCAAAGTGTAAAACTGAAATGGGGAGGCAAGGAGGGCCCTTGACAAACCATGTAGAAGAGAGAATTTTCTTATTGGGCATAGCTCTCCCTGCCTAGACAATTAACACAGGGCACGCCTGTCTCCTGCACCAGGTGGGAAGCCAGAGCCCACTGCTGAAAATGTAGACTTATGGACCAATCCAACATGGGGATTTACCAATGAGAGCCTTGAATGGAGACCCACACAGTGGAGAAGAGAGAGAAGAGTAGGTCCCCACAGAAGCACTCTGCTGCTGTGGGGGACCAAGACAGAAGTGCTAGCCCTCAGGTGTTTATTTATTTCCCCAATGCAAGAAACAAAAGTAGCAGGAAATGCATCCAATGGGAGAATCCACAAACCTCAACCAAATAGACAAGAGGAAAAGAGGGATGCAGAGTCAAATAGCTGGGAAAGAAGAACCAGTCTTCAATTTGGAATTAGACAAAATCCCTACCCCTTCAAAGTAGAAGCTTGTCTCCAAGAAAGATGAGAGCCTAGAAAGTCAACAACCATGTGAAGATTGTTCTAGGATGTGTAAGAAACCCATCTATCCAGCTGTATCCACCCCCTCCACTTCACCAGGTCTATGTCCTGGGATATGAATATATGTATGTCTATATATGTCTGTCTTTATGGCTAAGACAAGATAAATGAAGGAAAACCCTCCTGCCACAGGACTTCACGGGCACCCCAGCATAACATTCATAATAATGACCCTGTCACTAATCAAAGAGGTTCTGCCTGCCGGGCCTCCCCAGGCCTCGGCAGCTCTCTGATCCCACAGCCAGCTCAGCCTGTAATTGCCAACACCCTGCCCCTGGGCGATGGCAGGTTCTGTGAAGGCGCTGGGGCTTTGCTGTGTCGGTAAAAACACAAGTTCAAGGGGACCTTTTAACATCAGAAGCAAATGTACAAGAGGAAAGAGAGACAAGTCCCCTGCGCCCTGTAGAGGATCACAGTCAAGATAAGAAGTGCGATTGTTCGGAGGTGGGAAATGGTTTGAAGGCAACAGAACAGACACACAGTAATAACCGCTCAGACTCAGCGCGGGCAGTGAGGACCTCTCTGGTAGAAACAAGAAGGGAGCAAACAGAGTGAGGAGAGGCGGCTGGCACAGTCAGGGAGAGAGGCAGGCTCTCCTGGGGAGTGGGGACAGTCGCTGCCCACTAGAGAAGAGGAAAAGGGTGAGGAGAGAGGTGGAATGGCTGTAAAGAACCAGCCTTGCTCAGTTAGAGAATCTGCAGAACAAGTTAGGTATAAGCTTCCTGTACCTGGCCTTTTTCTGACCATCAACCAACACCCAAATCATGACAGGGACTTATTATCAGTTTTGAATGCTCAACCTTAGCTTTTTTCTTGCTAGCTCTTATCACTTAACCTGTTTCTCTTTATCTACATTTTGTCTCAGGGCTTTTTACCTTCGTTCTTTCTTAATGTCTTGCTGTCTCTATGTCCAGCTGGCTTCTGGCCTGGCTTATTGCCCTAGGTTTGCCCCTTGTTCTCTCCTTCTTTCATTCTCCCTTCTCTCCTCTTGCCTAGATTTCTCCTCCTATTTATTCTGTCTGCCTGCTAGCCCTGCCTGTCCTTTCTCTGCCTAGCTATTGGCCCTTCAGCTCTTTATTAGACCAATCAGGTGCCTTAGGCAAGCAAGATGACACAGATGCAACATATCTTTACATAATTAACACACATTCTTACATCGTTAAACAAATGCGGCATAAACAAACATAACACGGCTTTACACAGTTAAATATGCCACAAAGTAAACAAATGTAACACGTCTTTACATTGTTATAATATTCCACAACAGCTGCCATCTACTTTTCTCTTGGTTTTTTTGAGGGACAGTATATGTATGCATTTAAGTGTAGTAAGAAGAAAGACAAGATAACATGGGTAAACAGAGCACAAGAAAAAGATTGAAAATGCTAAGGACTGTCTGATGCCCATTGTGCAAGGCTGGATAAGTCAAAAGTATGAAGATCAGAAAAACATGAGAAGTTGTCAGGGTTGGGAGCCAAAGAGACTCATTACCCATCAAACAGGGCTGGAGAGATGGTTCAGCAGTTAAGGAAGCTTGCTGCTCCCCTACAGAGGACCCTCTGAGTTAGGTTCCCAGGTGACTAACAGTCACCTATATCTCCAGTTCCAGCAGATTTGAGCCCCCCTTCTGGCTTCTCTGGGCACTACACAAATGTTCACACACACACACACACACACACACACATGCACATACTAATAAATAATAAAATAAACCTCTAAAAAGCACACAGACTGTACAGCACACTAAGTCCTAACACAATCTATGTGCTTTAGTTAATGGAACACACTAACATTGAATCATCAGATGTACATGCCCGTAACCAGTGGGCCTGTGTACTGCAAGAACTCACAGAGAGAACTGTACATGGCTGGCAGAAGGAGAAACTGGGGACATGTCTGTAGTTCCCATTCAACTTTCCTATAAACCTGAAACTTCTGCAAAATACAGTCTCTATTTTTAGAAGAGAGAGAAGGAAAGCTGTTTCTGGTGACATGGGGTTAAGCACTTAAATTGTCCTCGTCTTCCAGAAAATAAAACAAAACAAACAAACAAAAAAAAATCTGGTGAATTTTATCATCCGAGGGCAATTAGGTAACCTGGTCCAGAGTATACCCTGAACTTAGAAATTTACAAGTATCTGAAACTCAACTCAGTGCAGCCTAGTTTTGGCAATAGTGAGGAGAACAGCACCATCCCACCCCCAGGAGAGTGCTGAGAAACCCCTCCTTTGGGGCACATTAGCAGAGTTCCCAACACTGAGGACAGGACGGTGCTGCTTTGACGCCATGTCGTTTGCCCTACACAATCCTCTCTTATCCTATTGATACATTCCAGAATAACACTTAAATGTGCCACTAGAAAAAGAATAATAATGTGCTTGGGTATCAAATTCTTGTGTAATTGTGTGAACATCTGTTTTCATGAGTAGCAGAGTTTTCTGGAAGAGAATGAATGCTTGTAAGACTGTGCACTGAGCGAAGAAACACAGTGAAGCCTTTGCCAGAATGTTTCTTGAAAAACAAGGGCACCATCTCTTGTCCAAGCAATCAGTTCTACAACCTTGCTGTCTTCCAGCACTTTCTCCTCACAGCACAGAAGAAAAAAGACCAAAATGTATACATAAAAGCCATTTTCTTACCTGACACAGTGTAGTTCCCTAATACCTCAGGGTGGTTTGAGCACAATTCTGCATCCCATTTCTACAAAACCAAACCCTGTTTGCTTCAGCTCTGTATGTACTAGTGAAAGTCCTGAGTAATCCACCATAAGTAGGAGGCTATGGCTAAGCCCAGCCGTATCCCAGGAATCAGCACTATGGTCTACCACATGTGTATGGTGGGGGGGGGGAGACAGCCTGACTTAACATTGCAAAGTCAAGAGCACAGAACTAAAGTGGGGGAAGCATGGTGAGAAATATCTAGGGTCACCAGGAAAGGGAAAGATGAGAGAAAACTAAGGCATTCCAGACTGAAGGAAGGACACTGGGAAGGGTTTGGGAACCTGGGCTGGCATGGGATGCTCAGGAACACTTAAGGCATGTACTTCTTAGAGAAGAGCCCAAGTTTCTACAGTGCCTTTCCCTGAGAGCCTAGCATGAAGATGGGTTCTTCTTGCCTCAAATTGTACTATTCAAAATATGCTTTACTCCTAAAGCACCCAGCAGAGGCAGAGACAGGGGAGAATCTATGAAGAAAGAGAAGTCAATGCTCTGGGCTTTAATCTTCACTTCAATCCAATGGTATGGGCTTTCTTCCCATTTTATAGACAAGGAGACTGAGATTCAGAGAGGACCAGAAATCTCAGACGGCTGTACATGGATATCACAACTGAGTTTCAAGCTTAAATCCCCTTAGCACAAAAAGCTACCTGTTTTTGCCTGTGTACAACACTGTTCTCAAACACAGGTGTATAGGCAAGGTGGTTACTGAGAGGAGGAGGGAGGTAGGAGAATATAAAATTTTAATCATGTGTCTGCATATATATAAAAATTAAAATTGAGCTGCTTTGTAAAAATGAGCCTTTACAGAATGTTTGCTGTGTTGACCATTAGGTGTTTTGTTGGTGCTATCCACTGCGTTCCTGAAGAGAAGTGAAGACTTCTACCTCTCTCTGGAACTTTCCTTTGCCACACAAACAGCATGGCACAGGGCATGGCTACAGTCTGGCTCCTGAGTAAGAACAGCACGTGGGGCAGAGCCGCAGTAGCTCAGCAACAAATGAAAAAATTTTATTAGTCAATGTGCTCTTGGGGATGTTTGTTACTGAAGTCAAGCTGACTGATACAATTGCTATCTTCAAGAAGCTAAAGCAGACAACTTTCACCAACTCATAGAGCTTGCAAGTGGCAAAGCTTCAAATGAGACCCCTTTCTGTTTGTCTTAGATGCCTGTGGCCTTTTATTAAATTATAGTTTCAAAACCCTTCTGAAATGCTTAGATTGTTGAACACAGATGATGTGAGGTCACTTTCCAAGCAGGGCACTAGGATCTCTATGGATTCTTTACTTGTAGCATGATTCCCAGAAGTCCTTTCTCCAGCGTAAAGCATCATTTGTGTTGCCTTAGTTATTAATGGTGACCCTCTGACTCTACCACCTACCCTGAGCCACCACCATGGGCTGCGTCTAGCATAGCATCTTACACCAATCTCCTTGTTATCAACACACCCTCAGACAAACACAGATGAACACTTCTCCACCCAATTTGGGTGTATTAGGGGGTGCATCCTCATATGGTTATGACACAGCCTGGCTCATAACTTCAAGGTAGCCTCTCATGATAGTCAAATCCAGAATCTAAATGTCCTGACTCTTGCCAGCATCTCATAATTGATGGCATGGTGTACCCCTGCTGTGGGATGATCCTCTGTGCACTGTGAATATGAATTACTCTCATTGGTTAATAATAAAGTCATTTGGCCTATAGCAAGGCAGGATAAAGTTAAGCAGGGCAATCAAACTGAGGACTGGGATGAAGAAACGTGGAGTTGGAATAAATACAAGCAAGCCACCCAAGAAGCAAGATGCCAGAGGACCAATAAAGCCACAGGCCACATGACAATACATTGATTAATAGAAATGAGTTCATTGAAATGTAAAAACTAGTTAGTTATAAATCTGAGCTATTGGCTGAGCATTTTGTAATTAATATAAGCTTTGGTGTATTTATTTGGAATCTGCCCAGAGGTCAAGATGGAAAGGCTCTGCCTCCGTTTACATCCCCCTCCTCCTGGCTCATCAGGTACCTGACATAAGATAAGCTTTTCACCACAAATAAGCTAAGTCACCCCCCACCCCCAGCTGTTTATTCCACGTGGAATTCTTTCTGTCCTGAAAATGTTCACATCTCACGGAGATAGTCTCAACTCAAAGGGCAGAAGGAATGCTGTCTATCACACTTCCCAGATATATTAGTGTATTTTAGAAATGCTAAGTATCTATTCCACGACGTCCTTCCAATGGGTAGCATGTGTTTCCTGAGACAATATCACTGGGAAAGCATTCTAGACAAAGGGAACAGCATATGCAAGGCTCATGATGAAACTGACTTCAAAAATCTTGGAGTGGGCAGTTCTAGTGACTGAGCCTTCACAATAGTGTGTCTTCTACACTAGGATGTCTGGGTTCAGTTCTTGAATTTAAATAACATAAACAGAATGTGTAATGGATGAGAAATCAATCTGTTAGTTAAAAAATAGTTCTTTTTGAGTACTTTTTGATGTTGTATTTCTTTATTCCATCTGAAAAGAAAGTTCGTTTCTGACCCCCAGTCTTCTTTCTGGTTCTTTTTCTAGTGTGGTGCTCAAGCACAGTTACCTGAACCATTCAGAAAACCCAGATTGCAAGGAAAAAACTCATAACACCACCGGCCAAATAATCATGTGTGCATATCCCTGTATTCTTCCAAAGCTCTAACTCGGCTGGCCCATCCCTTCCTCAGAATACCAAATGAGGGGCAATGGGAGCTGACAGCATTCTAAAACCAGGGCAGAGCACTGCAGGGGCCCCTGGAGGAGAAGGAATGGGATGCTTGTCCCTAGAGAACTTGAACTAGACAGTGATTATGTATAAACCTGCCTGGAAGGAGTCTGCCTGCTGCCTCCTCCCGATGCTGGGGAGTCAATATTTTAAATCTGAGGCCTTCTGCACCAAGGACAGGGCCCTCCCAGCCCACTGAGAAGGACTATTGTATGTAAACATGGAGGGCCTTCAGGTAACTCAGAGTCAACTGAATTGTGGGTAATTTTTGAAGCTGTGCACCTGCAGTTCCCAGTAAAGGGGAGGGGGCTGTTCTTCATCCCAGAGCCAGGTGATAAGTAAGCTGTAGAGCTTTCCAAATACTTGCGGTTTATTCATGGGATCATGTTGGAGAAAAATGTTTCCAGGGCTCGATTGCTGGCAAGGTTGGCCTAGGGTTCTGGGCAATGTGCTCTTTTTTCTTCTGTCCCAAAGAAAGCCTTGCTACTTTGGCTTCCAAAACACATCTCAGATTGGTCACCTGCCTCTATCCCTCCACCACAGCCACTAAATAGACCATCTTCACTCTCCCTAGAACAGATTAAAGCCTTCAAGTAGGTCTCTTTCACCCACACTTTATCTACTTAAATATTTATGTGTGTGTCTGTGTGTGTGTGTTCTGACATTTGTGTGTGATTCTGTGTGCTCATATGGCATGATACATGTTCAGAGAGCAACCACAGCATCACTCCCAACCTTCCACTTTTTTCTGAGACAAGATCTCTTTGTTGCTTTGCTACCCTGTATGCTTAGCTGACTCACAAGCTTCCACGTGTTTGCCAGTGTTTACTGTCCATCTTCCCATAGGAGCGCTGGAATCACAAGAGCTTTCTCTACATAGCTGGCTTTTACTTAAGTTACATAGGTTCAAATTCATTTCCTTACACTTGTGCAGTAAGCATGTTTACGCTCTCAGCCAATACCCCACACCTCAGTTTGCACAGAGCATCTTAAGTGAGTCTCTTTAAGTTAGGAGTTGGTTTCACCACTACCCTGAGCATTCTCCAGTGTTTTTTGGTCCTCTTTGAGATAGAGACTTGCTACACAGCCCAGGCTAGCCCTGATCTTCCAATCTTCCCGCTTCATCCTCCACAGAGCTGTGATTACAGGCATGCACCCCAACATCCAGTTTCAAGTTGATCTTGTCCTCCTCTGTCCCTCACTCTGGCTTTTGCTAGCAAAATAGTAGGGCTTGCTTGTACCCTGCCTCTGATGACTTATCTGACCCTCATTTGACATGCTCCTTCAAGTGGCTCTATTGGTGCTATTTCTTCCTCTTTTTGGTTTTTCAAGATAGGGTTTCTCTGTATAGTTTTGGTGCCTGTCCTGGGACTACCTCTTATAGACTAGGCTGGCCTTGAACTCACAGAGACCCTCCTGCCTCTGCTCCCCGAGTGCTGGGATTAAAGGCGTGCACTACCACCTCCCAGCAAGTGGCTCTATTTCTTAAGACATATTTGGAAGGCCTTCTCAGCCTAGACTGTGCTCTGAGAGATTACAGTGCCTCGGCTCCACCCACCTGAACTCATCTGCTTACCCCAAGTAGGACCCTTGCCTGTGAGCAGCAATAACTTAGTGCTTTGCTGTGTAAAGCCATAAGCTCAAAGTCATGGGTCATATGTATCATTCAAAGCCCAGCAGTTCCACTGGGGGACATCTTTAACCAAAGTGACTTCTCTCTGAACCCCCATGTCCTAACTACATGGGTATTGAAGAATTCTTTTCTCAAGCAGCTGTAATGAAGAGACAAGGATGGGATGGTGCTGTTGATCCATGTCCCATTCAGCCTCATGAAGTCTCCAAGAAGCTCAACCTGGCTTCCAGTTTATGTAGCTCACCTCATTTTGCCAGGATTGTTTGTTCTCCAAAAATCAAGAAAAAAAAACAGAACAAAACAAGAAAACAAACAAAAAAGCTCTCAGCCCAAGTTCCAGAAAGCAGAACCTCCCCCATCTGAAAACCCCTTGCATTTATTGAAACAACTGCTTCCATTCTAGTAAGTGGTATGGATCATTTGTGATACAGCCACAGCTGACTGGAGTATTCCCGAACCCTCAATTTGTTTATCTGTAAAATGGTGCTATTAGTGATGCATGTCTTGATAGTATCATGAGAAACAAGTGGTCACTCTGCACCTGGCACCCTGAGCACTGCAAGCTCTCAATGATGCTGATTCTTATTGGCATTCCATAGGTGTCAGCGGTGATAATAATATGGGAATGGAAAGGCCCCTGATTAACTGTTTGGCAAACTGTCTTTTTTTTTTCCTGAGACAGGGTTTCTTTATGTAGCCCTGGCTGTCCTGGAACTCGCTCTGTAGAGCAGGCTGGCCTTGAACTC
>LOEQ01003014.1:395599-408271 GCA_001685075.1 Bramus lutescens | reverse complement strand
TTTGCTAGTAGAATCGACTGAGAGTTTCCTCTTATATCTAATAGCTTCTCCTTGGGCAATTTGGTGTCCCTGCTTAGACAGGTGCGTCTCATTTTCCCCGCTCAGGCTCAACTTGGAAGGGGACTGTCAGCACCAAGGGAGGACAGCTGAAGCCAGCAACCTAGTCACCCTCTCCAGGTCCTGGGCACTCAGATCCAAGTTGCACATTCTTGAGGACACTAAACAAAGCTTGTGCATAGAGTCACAGGGCTAGGAATCTGAAGTTCACCTCTTGGGAGTAGGGGAGTTGGGGATCGGCTCAGTGGCAGAACGCTTGCCCAGCATGCACAGAGCCCTTGAGCACCATTCCCAGAACCAAAACCAAAACAAAAGTTCAGCTCTTTGCAGCTGGGTGCTGTGAGCAGTTAAGCCTGTGGAGTCATGGTGGAATCCTTTCCCTGGGGCTGGGGGTTCCTTCCTGACGTACAGAGAATTTTAATGGGATCACATACATCAGGCTCATGACCTGTTCACTCCCCTCCCCTCCCTTCCTGCCTCACAGTATATGTCCCGAGTGGCTGAGAAAGAGGTACCTGGAAGATGCAGACAACAACCGCAATCTTAAAAGGGGTTGGAAGGAAAATGGTTGAACTTAGGGCAGGACTTGGAGAGAAATTAACCCTTACCCTATCTATCACTCATCACAGGAATGAGACCAAAGAAGACAGGTATGCCTCCCAACTCAGCAGCTGTGTGACCTTTTCCTGCTCATTCACTTTCTCTCAGCTTCAGTTTTACATCTGTAAAATGGGAACATTCTAACCACTGATGGAGAAAGACTGTTTTAGGGAGGAGATGCTAATGTGTCTGAAAGAGTGTCTGGCATCTAGTCCACAAATTCAGACTGTCTGTTACCTCCTCCTGTCATTTCTGTGCCCCTCTCCACTCTGGGGGCCTGTTTCTTTAAGCTCTGACTTTGTTCTTACCCTCTGATGGGGCTCCCTTGGCCTTGGCAGCCTCTCTTCTCAGTAATCCCCTCAGTCCTGTGTTGCTCACCTGGACACCATAACTAGCACCCTCCTCTGTGGTGTCTAGGGGATTATTCACTTGCTCCCCCTGTGCGATGGAGAGATTCCTGCAGCCAGGTTCATTTGCTCTCTAGATACGTTGAAACACTACTGAATGAGCCCCTCAAGGGAACCGGTCTTCTCTGGGTTTCCATGCAAATGTAGGAACAAGAAATAAAAGCCAAAATCAAAAGGCAAATAAACAATAAGACGATAGCCACAATGTGTCCTTCTAAAGACAGACACCAACAGGCTGAGATAAGAGAGGACGACCGGAAATGCATCAAGTGAAACAAGCTTCAAGTAAGTCAGATGTTTAGGTCAAGGGTCGGCTTTCAAATCAGTCTCAGTCAAGAGGCCAAACTCCAAAAGCACAAGAAAGGATACGAAGTGTGAAGAAGAACCACCTTTGTTAAAAGCCAAGGGCAGAGAGTGTCTTCAGGCCCAGGATAAGGCATACAAAGGTCCCGAGGTAGGTGACAACATAGTGGGTCTTGGAACTGAAAAGGGGTTAATGTCCCAGGAAGGAAGAGTAGGAAGAACTATGTGGTAAATATGAAACGGGAACAAGGGTACAGTAAGATCACAGGACTGAGAAAGATAACCCAAGTGTTTAAAGGATGGTTCACAAGCCAGGTCCCACCTGCTATTTTGAGAGTTCCCAGAGTGTTTTCTTAGAACACAATTACGTCCATGAATATGTGTACTACATATTATATTCTGTTACATATTTACTATATATTTGCTTTCAAGCAAATTGCAAGGATGACTAGTTGCTCCTGATAACTGCTAGGTCAAAAGCATAAATAGATATAGACAGGCATGGCTATAGGTCTAGAGACAGATTAATAATCTTGCTCTTTACCCAAAAGTGTGCTGACCCCTGGCTTAGAGTACGCTTGGCTTGAAGCTGGTTAGAAGAGTTTTGAAGCAAGGGAAAATATCATTTGGTTAGACACACAGAACCTTGACTGGCACACATCAGATCCTCACGCATGTTTGTCGAATGAATCAGGGGATATTTAGATGAATAACGCCTCATTATTCACCCACCACATCATATTAACCCCTCTGTTAGCACAAATAATCGGGAGGTGGTGTCTATGAAACTGAGGGAGCCTCCTATCCATCCAGGCAGATGGCATTTTTCACAGCACTAACAGCTGACAGATACTTAGAAAATTGAATGTTCTATGCAGCTTCGGATTGGAAATAGCAGTGTGGTTTTCACCACAGGGAACCCTCTTAATGTAAATCCAACCCAATTACACACACGCAGGCGGCCACCGAATTTACAGCAAGACTGAGTTTTGCCCAGCAGCCAATGAAGCACAGCTCTTGAGAACTAAGGATGATCTTCTGGGGAGAGTGTAGGAGCTGCAGGAGGCACCTCTACCCTGCAGTGGGGGGCTGTGAGTCATGAGTAGAGGGTGCAGAGTGGCTTACAGAACCCAAAAGAAAGGCGATGAAGTAGCTATGCAAATACACAGCAGGCTGCCTTCTGCAATTGCAAAATCATGAATAGGGGAAATTGCTGGAAAACCAAAAGTAACTTTTTCTTCTGGCTAGGTGCAGAGAACCAAAGCTTGAAAGAATGGAGCTCCTTCAAAAATCAAATCCAAGAAGCCTTGTGAGGCCCAGGCAGGATAGGCTGTGCAGAGAGAATGGACCCAAGGAGTGGGTCTAGTCACATATCACAACTGGTCCACAGTTGCTTGTGCCAGTGTCTGCCCACTGGACTGACAATAGGTTCCTCTATAAACGGTCTATAAACGCCATCCTCCTGAAGATATATGCTTGCTTGGTGTTGGAAGATGAACGGCAGAGATGTATGGCTTTAATTACTCTTTCCTCATACAATACATCCCAACGGTAGCTTCCCCCTCTACTCGTCTCCCAGTTTCTCTCTCCCGATCAGATCCACTACCCCTCCCCTCCCAGGGACATCAACTGAACACAACACAAGATACAATAATTCCAGGCACAACCCCTTACATGAAGGCTGGTGAAGCAACCCAATAGGAGGAAGAGGGTCCGAAGAGCAAGAAGTCCAACCTCAGAGCTTCCTTGTCTTCTCCGACGGTTACCACCAGTCCTTGGTATTTCTTCAGTTGTAGCTGCAGCACTCCGGTGGCTATGTCCATTGTCACGTGACCTTCTCCCAGTAGGGATAACAGTCCCTGGGTTAGATAGTCCACCCTTATTTAGCTTGACTTCCTCTAAACACGATTATACCAGTAAAGACCCTGCTTCCTAATAAAGTTACATTTATAGGTGCTGGAGATTTGGACTTGAAAATAGCTTTTGGTGATAAAGAATCCTATAAGAGATCTAGGAGACTGGACCCCTCTAGTAGATTGAAGTCTTCTGGATGGCTTCTTCGGAAGACAGAATCCATGATAGAGTCTTGTCATCATTCCCACAGACTAGAGAGACTGAGAGAAGAAAGCAGTCATATTGCCTCTTGTGGGATGTGTCTGTTTCTAAGACCAGATCACAGAACCCCAGGCTGACACTGGCTTGGGGTCTTAACTCCCTTTAATCCCAGAGGGATGACCTTCTATGTTCTCTTGCCCTGCACTCCCTAAGACAATTGCTTCCCTCTCCACCTCTTCTCTTCTCTAGCATTTGACTCTGCCCTTTACTCTCCTTCTTTCTCAGACTATCTAAACCCCACCACATCAAAAGCCAGTTCTCTTCTTTTCTCTCTGTCTCTTTCACGACCCATAGAAGAGTCTTGATGATGCTCAAAATTCAAGTCCAAAGTAGCTCTTCATGAAGCAAGAGTGCTCTGTCAGCAATCTTAGTAAGATCTACCTAGGCCGCATTCCTAGAGGGAAGATACATCTTCTCACATCTTATGGAAGCCCTCCTCCTGATCAAGAAACATCTGATCAAAAATGTCTAATGTAGCAAATGGAGGATCAAGAGTCACAGCAACGAAAGCTGGAGTTTCTCTCTCTCTGCAAACCTTTGGCAAGCAATGAGATCAGCATCTGACCTCTGAAACGTACAGGCAGGTATTGCATGATAGGCCTGTAACTTAATTTGAGATGGAAACTTTCCCTCAGACCTGAGATGAGGAGAAGGAAGACGCCTGCATCAGCGTGTCTCAGCATGCTGTGCATATAAACCACCTGGGCATCTTATTAAAATGCAGATTCCTATTCAGAACGCCCTGGCTAGGGTTGGAGAGTCTGCATTTCTAGCAAGGTCCTTGAAGATGCTCATAATGTTGGCCTTCTCAGGTACCATGGACCTACTATAGAAACCCCCTGCCACTGTTTTGACAGTGACCTACCTAGGGTTATGGATGTTTATTCCAGCCAAGAGAAAGCCAACTGTCAGTAGCACCCCTCTTGGTACAGAAAACTACACAATAAGTCAAAATGCACCCTGGGATCCCCATTCAAAAAAATGACCTTTATTTGGAAACACAAGTCAGCTTTTGTAAGTCTGTTGGGGTTTTCCCAAACTGGTGTTCCTGCCCACCAAGGTCTTGCCCTGCATACATCTTTTTTAAATACTAAAGTTCTAGGAGAAATATGTCTTTTGAGCTTTATCAATATATTCTCTTTGGCTTTCTGTCAAGATCTGTGTGAACCCAGTTGATTTAGCACTTGCTACAAGACAACAAAGAAAGCTGAAGAAACTGAGGCACAAGGAAGTTTCATAGGAAGCTCACAAATGATTTCGGTGGGACACATCCCAGCTGATTGGTTCCCGTCACTGATGCTAAGTCTCACGTGGTCCTTGTGGAGACTTACCATGGAGTGAAATAAATTTGTTTCTTCGCTGTCCCTGAACCATATTTGTTGGTATTAAAATTGGGTGTTCCTCAAAGCCAATGGGGAACTCACCAAAGGGGAGACAGCTCTGTGTGGCTCCTGATAGGCAATGCCCAACACCTATTTCTCTTCCTGTTATCAAACTATGAAGGCAGAAGTGAAGAAACAGAAGGATGGAATCCCTCAATTACTGGTCCTGGAGTCCCCAGAGAAACACTGCCCACTCCCTTCCTGTGTGAAGCAACTTCCTCTCGTTGGGTTCAGATATGGACTCCTCACTCATGACAGTAAGAAAGGGAGTGGCCATGGCTGAAGAGAAATGGTGAGTAACTTCCGAACTAGCCATAGTGGTGACAGAATCAGGATCATTACTTCAGCCCATTAGTCCCAAACCTTTCATGACTAGCAGTAGAAGGGACATTACCCTGGCTGTACATTGTGTGTGACTGTGGTGTCTTAAAGGGCCAGCTCCTTCAGCCCCTGCAGGTGGTGGGATTAGTGATGAAAACTCAGCTCTGGAGTGAACACCTGGGGTCTAACTCCTCATCCCAAATTTAGGATCTTAATTGGAACCCCCCCCCTTTTTTTTTCTTTTGGAGATACGGTTTCTCTGTTTAACAGTCCTGGCTGTCTTGGAATTCACTCTGTAAACCAGTCTGGCCTTGAACTCACAGAAATCCACCTGTCTCTGCCTCCTAAGTGCCAGGATTAAAAGTGTGCTCCACTACTATCTGGCTTAATTCGAATTCTTAATCAGCTCTAACTGGTCAAGTTTCTGGGACAAGGGTGCCATGGATTCTTCACCTTCAGACCACATGGAGCCGATGTAAAGGAAACAGTGAGCGTGTTGCACTGTCCTGAGTCTTTGGCGGACTGTAAGTTCTCACTAACTAACTACCAAGTGCTCTCACCTTCATGTTGTTGTTCGTATTAATTCCTCCAGTCACTACAGCATGCCTCCTTCCTTCCTCATTTATACTTTTCCCATAATCTGGGTTTAGAGAAACACTATTCAACACTCTGGTTGCCTTTTTCATTTCTTTTTTTTTTCTTTTTCCTTAGTGTTATAGCTGGGATTTCAGGATTTTCTAGTGGAATAGCCACTGAAACTAAAACTAAAACTTATCTTAAGCATGAAATTAGACAGGGAGGTTTACGTGTTCCAGGAGCTTAGTGTGAAGAAAGATCAAGGCCCTCACTCAATGGTACAAAACACTTGTTACTGACTATGGATATCTGGCATGGCTATGTGATGAGCTGGCACACACACACACACACACACACACAGAGAGAGAGATACGGCCTTCATTGTACAATACACTGTGTGGGAGTAACAGTACCAATGCAAAAGAGTTGGATTCAAATCTCGATTGTTGCCTAAATGAGTAATGCAGCCTTGGACAGGTCACCTGGCATCCTGCTCTCAGTCCTTCGCTTTTTTGAGCAGTGGTTACTCGGATTGTTTTGTGAGAATAAAATGTGCAGCATTGTCATAAACAGAGTAAAGGCTGACGGCCATCGTCGGCCCTTCCACTCCTTCCACTGACCTCCCTCTCCTTCTCGCTTCCTTTCTCTCCCCCTTGTTCTTTCTCTTTTTTCAAAAACGTTCTTAACATTGGTTTGCCTTCCCATCCTTTCGCCTCTTGTTTACTCCTTAGCCCTGCGATTCCAATTTGGATGAGAGAATTTTAACCCATTTCCCAAACAAAATATAAGTTGACTCCCAGTTCTGAATCCATGAAATCGAGGTACACCACCACACTGAGGGCAGCACTCCTTAGGCAACCCTGCGTACAACATAAACTTGGTGGAGGCTGACTCCTTGGTCTGTCAGCTATTCTGGAGGAAAATAACCCTTTCCATCACCATCCCTAATGAAGCTCCTTCTGTACAGCTGCCCTTGCTCACCAAATTCATAAAGGAAATCATCATTGTGGGAACTTTAGAGTAACTAAGTTACATGAGTGGTAGACAGAGGGATTCTTAAAGGGGGTTTCAGATAAGCAGAACCTTAATGCTTTTATAGCAGAGGAAGGAACCAGCTTGAGAAGTATGGGGACCCCCTAGTATAAAGGTATGGACTATCAGAGCTCTTCTAATACCATCAGCCCTCCTCAAAGCCCCTTGCACTCCTGAGATGACTATGCTCTTCGCTATAAAGCACACCTGCACAGCCCCACCTCATGGCCCAGACTTACATCTCTTACCCCATCATCTTCCCTAGTTAACATAGCCTGGGTTCCAGAATTTCTGTATGGCATGATCTACCCACTCGTCCCAGCGACATCTGAAGATGAATCCAGAGGGGGCAGCCACACCAGAATTACTTAAGAATGGATTGTAAGTTTGGTGACTAGAACCCCACCTGTCATTTACTGAATTGGAACCGGAAGAGAGGACACGGCAGAAACCTGCATTTCACAAGGTCTTCACGGACTCTACCAAGCACTCAAGACCTCCAGTTTTGCTCCCCTGACATTGATAAATAACAGCTTCCATCCCTGGGGAGTTTGCTGAGTACCTTTTCTATACCAGGTATACATCATCTTTTTAAAGGGTCATTAATCTGTACACTGGTCTAAGCCATGTCCAAACATTCTTAAGCTTAATTCTCTCACCAACTGCATCAGACAACTACAGGGCATGCCGGATGAAGAATCCCTGCCTGGGTGAGACAGGGGACCAGTCAGTTTTGAGGATAAACAGAAGAGCAGGAAGCCTGCAGTGTTGTCTCTGGGGTTGGGGTATCAATGGCAGACTGTCTTCTGTTCATATTTTTGGAGCACGATGAGACAGACCTTGGAAGCACCACAGCAGATGATCGTCTGTTTCCCCACTGGAGTCTCTGATCTACTAAGAGGACAGCAAGCCTGCTGGAGCACCTCCATGTTAGGACCTAACCACCCCATGCTCCATACGCTCCACATGCTCCCACTGTAGAAGCGCCCCTGGAAATCCTGACCCGTGGATGTTAAAGCAGCCTAGAAAAACAAGAATGCTATGAACTCAGGACTCTGGGGCAAAAGCAGCCAGCAACACTTCCTCTTCCCCACCCCGCTAGGGGGCACAGGCTCCCTGCTGGGGCTTCCTGCCAACTCCACTTTCCTCACCACTCAGGAAACACTGTTGGGCCTTCGTCTTGGAAGTGTCTGCTTGTTTGTATGTGAAGTCTGACTGAGCTACACTTTCATGTACCCAGAGCAAGGTATGAAAAGCTGTCAGGCCAAGGCAGGTTTGGCACACCTCCATCCCTTTGTTAGAGGGAAGGATCTAAGGCCCCACTGGCTAAGCTAATACCTGAGAGCTAACAGATTGATGCTAGCACCTAGCGAGTATTTCCTGAGCACTTACTATAGCCCCGGTCTGAGCAAATCCCTTGGCAAAGACTATCTCATTTTATCCATGCCTCATGCAGCTGCCTGCCCACAATGCTGACCATATAACATCCCTACTTATACCCTTCAGTGAGCTCCCACTGTGCTTAAAAAAAGACCCAGGTCCGGCACACAGCCTCTGAGGTCATGCAGGACCCGATCTACACATCCCTGTCTGGCCCTCACCTCCCACCACAACATCCCTCTAGCAAGCTGTACTCTCATGGTCACTGCTGGCTGACGGGAGCACTTGTCAGAGCTAAGTGTGGGTTTGTGCTTGTTTTGAGTCAGCGACATAAGTTTGTGGGCTGCCTCTGATATTGAGTGGCCGTCCCCACCTCCTTGGTTGTCATCCAGACTGGAAAACACGAAGAAGATATTATTATTCACGGTGACTTCACACAAACCGCACAACAGCACAGACATCCACACGGAACGCTGCTCTTTTTGCTTTTAAGCTTCGTCTTTGCTCATACTATCCCTTGTCAGGAATCCCTAGTGGATTCTTCTAAGCAGTATAGTTACCCTATAGGAGCAATATGACAAACTCCCATCAACCAGAGAGCTTCCCCACCCCTCTAAATTAAAGGGGCCCTGGCTTCCCTGGGACTCACCAGATCTCTACCCTAAAGGGAAAGGAATAACGTCCACTCTCATTTGCTCAGGAAATGTTCGCACGACAGTGGCCTTGTGAGGCAGCCTGACAAACAGCAGTCCATCATGGTATTTTTAACAGATGGGGAGACTGAGGCTCAGGGCTATGAAGCAACTTTCTAAAGATCAATAAGAAAGCAAATTGCTCTCTAGCATGACCCGATCTTGAGAGGCTGAATCCGGGGTGGAGAGGCTGCTGTGAGATGATCTGAGCTCTCCTCTTCCAAAGAGCAGGCACACTGCAGTCTGCATAAGCTAAAGTTGGTCTCCCAGCTTTGGCTAACTGCGAGAGCAGGCTCAGCTTTATAGCTGAGACCTCCGCTGCTTGATCTACTTTCTCACTGTTTCTTCTGTATTATTGTAAGTTAACTGTCTGCAGTTTCCCATGCAGGACCACACCAGAGAGAAAGGTGATTCCAAGTATGGGCCCTGGCCACCCCACAAGACATGCCATTCTCATGGCTTTAGCGCAGTTTTAGACTGGTGGTTTCTCCCCTCACCTTCACCCGATGTCCCCATTTACAGCGTCTTTCATCAGGCTTAGAGTTGAAGCTCCTTTCTAGCTTCTCTTCTTCCAGCCTCCACATTTCCAGTTCTTTCTGGATAGGAGCACCCAATGTTCCGAGGCCTAGGACTCACCTCTACCTCGGGAGCACAGGAGCTAAGCCCTTGCTTTGTATTCATTCTGTCTCCATTCTTTCTCTGATCACCGGCATCTTACACGGTCCTCCAGAGTTGCTGGAGATAACAGCAACTCTTACCCTTGTGATAACAGTGACATGGCATTAATAGGTGTAGATGGGTGTCTTATTGAGGTTTCTGTCTGCATTCCTCTGATGATTCAAGATATTGCTTCTTGATAATTTATTGGGGCAATTCAAAGTCCATGGATGTCTAAGAATCATTTATTGTATGATATTGATGGTCTGCCAAGGAACTGAAGCCAACATCCTTCTCCAGCCCCGCCTTCCTCATATGCCCCTGGAATGCCACCTCAGCCCCTTGCCCAGAAGCCTTCTCTCCTTTATCATTGAAGAATGCCTGTCCTTCCTTCCTGGCAACTTGCTTAGCATACATCTAGAAAACCTTCCTTGGATTTTAAAGGCTGAACTGTCCATGACCCTCTGTGTCCTTAACAGCCATTTGTTCCTCAATATATGGTATAGCCCCAGTTCTTCACTGGAGTCAGAGAATCTGGAGCCACCTAGGCAGGGCCTTCTACTTTAGATTGGATGAGAGTGTGGGAGGATAGAGAAGACGAGAAAATAATGACCTATGAGGCTGATGTTTCCATTCAGGTTTTGCAGGTGAGGATAACAAAGCTTGCCAAAAAAAAAATCATAAGGCATGAATGTGCTTCTGATAAATGGCAGAGCGAGGCTTCAACCTCCAGCCCTTCTGACGGCAAAGGTGTGGTTAAAGTATCACACTGAGCACTTCGGGCAGTGGTCATAAAGCACTTGAAAGACTTAGTTCTATAGCTGGGCATCTCTGGTCCCTACAGTGCCCTCTTTCTTGCAGCACATGCATTCCTCTGAGCGATGCCTTCTATCCAGGGTGACCCTGATCTGAACCCCAGCATCATCATATGTTTGGGATCCATTCTCCACTTAAATTTGCAGACTTGCTTTGTACTCCCACAGAAACATAATCAGAAATGACCCCGCACCAAACACCCATCTGAAATCTGTGAGCAATCTGTCTTTATTACTACAAAGAAAGGTTGGCCTGAGAGGCACAGAGCAGCGGGCGGGGGAAGGAGAAATTAATTGGATGTCAGGTTTCAATTGTTGAGTTACTAATCTAATCAGTGACAACTTAGCCTTTTAGATGTACAGCTTAGCTTTCCAAAAATTAGAAATTTCCTCTTTTCCAAAAAGCTATTGGAGAGGAGATAATTACCCAATACAATCTGTGCTTATTCTCAGAGTTGTGGGGCTTTTTTTCCTTTTAAACATGACAACATTTCCTACATGTGTTCAGTGAAGCTGAAAATGCTATTTTGATAATGGGCCCACAGAACGTTTAACAGGCCGAGATGACAATGTGAGACTTTCTTAGGGAAACAGGAAGCAATGGAAAGCTATTATAGGAGTCATTAATGGGGACTTGGGAGTCTGCTGGAGACACTGGTGCAATTCTCAGTTTTACTGTTTTCTTAATAAGGCTCTTTGGAGCTCAGATTCAAAGAGCCATGTCACCGAAACCTGAGCCCTGAGCCCTGTCCCCTCATTCTACCAGAGCCACCTCCCAGTTGTCCAGATAGAAGGCTCTTTCTCAACCCCTGCCCTCGGTGGACCAAAGTTGCCTGGATACCTACCATGTGGCAGTTTCCCTCCGATTACTGATAGTGAGCTAAAAAAAACCTTTGTCCCTATACCCCCAGCCCAGGGAAAGGCAGACAAAAAGGAGACTAGTTTTGGAGATGGGTTCCGTGAGGCGGTAGCACAGGCTCTGTGGGAGTAGAGAATACAGAGCAGTCAAGTTCATGGTCCTGAAAGATGAGTAGGATTTCCCCAGTGTGAGAAACTGAGCCTCCTTAAATTGGCGCTGTTCCCACACTTGTCTCAGAACTGAGGCCAGAAATGTGGAATATACTCTGACCACATAATCGCATGCTCAACCTTGAAAATGCGAGTGAGGTCAAAGTCTTAGAAATTCACTGATGGATGAGAGTTCACTAAGAAAGAGGCAAAGCAGTTCTGTTAACCAAAACGGGATGAGCAGGTGCTGGGTGGAATAAAATAGGATCTGTGCACCAAGCAGGCAGCTTCTTACAGCCACCAACAGAAGTCATGCTCACTTCCAGCTCAGAAGCTGTGTCTCCAGCCCCTGGAACTTGGCTCCAGAGGGAGTTGCCCCCAGCAAAGTCAGTATCCATTAGCCTTGGTTTCCTAAATCAAAGCCAGTTCTCTTCTAGACAAAAAGGAACATGCATCTCTTTCCAAGCCTTGGTTCTCCTAGTGGGTGGGGGAAGTAAACATTACTCTGCCCTTTCTTTCTGGCTTCATGGAGTAATGAAAAAGAAAACAAGGCAAAGCTGAACATCTGTGAAAACTTCTGAAGTGTGTTAATAACAACATTCTAGGGAGAAATGAAGTATGCAAAATCCTATACCCCTTGAGAAGGGAGTGATTAGCTTTACTAAGTTTTGCATGAGGAGTCAGGCAAACTTCGAGAAGTTGTATCGAGCTTAGTTGTTTCTTCACAGAGACAACTCGTGCTAAGTAGCCCTGGTTCAAAGAACGCATAAGCAGTTTTTTGTGTGTGTGGTATATCAACACATTTTAAGTACTCTCACACACAAATAACTTAATATTCCAAAGACAAGGGTATAAATAAGGTTGATGTTTGAGAAAGTTTGTGGTCCCCAGAAATAAAGTCAACTCCAAATTACTTCTAGTGTTGAGAAAAAATACTGGGGTATCCGTGAGTATTCATTGAACTAATGAGATTATTTTGAGGTGTAAAAAAACTTGAGAAGAGGGAGGTGAAGAATATTGAAGGGGGAAAGAAGAGGCAGACCCAGTGGTCCCCAGCTAGCAACACTCTATGATGCCTAGAGTCACGTGGAGAATGGGATGCTCTTGTCCCTTTAACTGATGCTCCAGTGATGGAACCCTCCTCCAGCCTGAGTTCAGCCAAAGCACATGGTTGGGTTTTCATATGTCAGTTGATTTGATTTTGTTTGGCAAAAAAAAAAACAAGAAGAAGAAGAAGAAGAGGAGGAGGAGGAGGAGGAGGAGGAGGAGAGGGAGAGGGAGAGGAAGAGGAAGAAGAAGAAGAAGAAGAAGAAGAAGAAGAAGAAGA
>LOEQ01003014.1:366293-381763 GCA_001685075.1 Bramus lutescens | reverse complement strand
TCTTTCTTTCTTTCTTTCTTTCTTTCTTTCTTTCTTTCTTTCTTTTCTTTTCTCACAAGTTCATGGCCAAGTCGGAGAAAAGATACAGTTTTGGAGTGAGGAACTAAATGTGTCATTTGAACATCTGAAGAAAACCACTCTGGTTTCTAAATGATTTGAAACCGGTTTTCCTCGAGTTACGGGTAGGGTTGGGGGTTGGGAAGGGGAAATGTTTAGAAACTGCCATCTGCGCACATTTATATGTGGAAGACCTCACTCCAGGAAAGATGTGTAATGTCCTTACCAGAAAAGAGAGCACCATAAAATGGGTCCTTCAGGCCTCTCCTATTCGCTCACATCTACCTCTGCATCCAGACATTAGAATTTCTTTGTCTCTGCTCATTTCATACTTGATGAAAATATTTGGATAGAGAATGTTTGCCTTCCCTGTCCAGTGCCTGGTCTTGAGGCTGAGCTGAGAATCAACTTCCACTTCTTCACGTTAGCATCCAGGAAGGACAGCACCCAACTCACCTGACTCTCGAGGTCTTCTCTGGGAAGTACAGCCTTGCCTTTCAATCCACGTTTGGCAATACTGGGCCACTTGTCTAAGCGTTGCTTGTGGGAAACAGAAGTGAAAAAACTCGATCTGGACTTTGGAACATTCATAATGCTGCTGAGACCTCAGAGCATCTGGAATTGCATTTCCTGTCCGAAAGGCAATATACACAAACAATATGCATCCAATTGCTTCCCAGGAAAATGGGTTATAATAACCAGGAATACATTCCGAAAGATGAATCAAGACTGCATTGCCCTTTACTGCTTCCAATCTAGTGGCAGAGGAGGAATGTGGGAAAAGGTCTTTAAAATATACTACTCTGTGAACCCTTCAACAGCACACAGAATAGACAGAGCTAGAAATTCTTTACATGGACTCAAATGTCTGGGTAGGTATAGATATTTGAGGTTATATTATTTTATAGGAATAAAAATTATCTAATTCTAAATAGACAAACAAAAACTTATTTCCTATTTAAGCAAAGTTCAGTTTTGATCTTCCTAGCCAGCAAGCTTTGTTGGGTCGCTTCTCATTATATAATCACTATAGCTTGGGCCTTATCAATTTAGTGGTTGCACTGTTCCCTAGGAATTTGGAATTTCTCTGTATCTTCAGTGCATCTCCATCACAATAACTGATAGCAAAGTGTAGAGATCTCCCAAGAGATCACCACCATCCACACTGCACCAGCCAACATCAGTCACGTGGCTTCTCTGAATTACCAAGGAGTTGTTTCTCTGTATTCTCATGGAAATAAAAAGGTGGAGTTCATGACCTCCTGTTTTTGGCTATAACGGAGTCTATCAAGGAGCCAGGGAAAGGCATTTCACCAGAAGGGTGTAGGAGCTTGATTTGTAAATACAAAGCGAGTGGCTTCCTGATGGAAATCTCAGGCAGGAAAGAGCGTTTCAAGAAGAATCTATCTGGAAATAACTGAGGAAAAATAAAAGCAGAACTTAGATTTTGTGAGAGATAGCTGAGTTCACCTGAAGCACATGCTCAGATGCCCCACTAGGACCAGCTCTTCCCTGAAGAGGAAACGCATGTGGCTTCTAGCCGCCCCAAATGACTAGGTAATCTATTATGAACACATGATCCTCTTTTCCCTTTGCTTGGATATGCCAACAGACCCTCGGCCAAAGACTTAAAGGCCTCTAAGGGCTCTCAGGGCTTATTCCTCAACACAGTTGATAACCACTGATATGAATGTTACGCTATCTGCTAACTACCCTTCAAGGATCTAAAGAACCCAGGCCCAGGTCATGAGCCAAAAATATAAGTGGGCTCCAGGTAGATCCTAGATGTTGAATATTTTGTGACCCATAAGTCTTTTAGAAACAGGTCAGGGATGCTTCAGAGTTCACACTTTGGAAGAAAACACAAAAAATAGCAAAACTCCAGCTTTTCACTCATTTTGTAGACTGAGGTTAGATGTATTCAATGACTCTAACTTAAAGTCTGTCAAAAAGCATGCAAATTTTTAACTTAAATAGTTACTGAGTAATATCTTCTGAGAACACAAGTTTTTATAATAAATAACAAAATTTTATATAATATAGAAAAGTACCAAAAACTTACACAAAAGCTCACAAGTCAAAAAAAATGTGCATTGGAGACTGAAGAGGTGGCTCAGTAGTTAAGAGCACTGGTTGATCTTGCAAAGGACCCAAGTTCAATTCCCAGCACACATATAGTGGCTCATAGCCACCGATATGTCCCATTCCAGGGAATCTGATGCCCTCTTCTGACTTCCACAGGGACCAGGCATACATGTGGTAAACATACATACACATAGGGCAAAATAGTCATACAGTAAAAATAAAGAAAGATACAAAGTTTTTAAAGAAAAATGAGCATTGAACAAATTTTTCTGTCTCTTCATGCACACAAAATAAAAGGAAGAAGGGAGGAAGGGAGAAAGAGAAGGAGGTAAAAAGGGTAATATATTACCTTGTAGCCATAATTTACATCTGGCATTGCATTTTTATATACTTTGATACATTATTAACAATATTTATCAGCAATTTTGAAAGCTTCAAGTTCCCACCTGCTAAAGAGAATTCCTTCCCCCTAAACTTGGAGTCGCTGGGCCATTTGCTACTTCTCAGTCTATTAAAATTTCTTTGTTGACCAAATATTTCTTGAGCACCTATCACTCTGCTAGAAGAAGAGAATAAGAACGAGAAAGCCCTGACATGGTCCCTATCTTCATGGGACTTCTCCATAAGAATCGTCTGGGCGTGGAGTCCACTATCTCAGGGAGGCTGCTTTCTTGGTTAGGGTTAGGGTCCAAGAAGCTACAGTTCCACCCACTCTTCAGGTGATTCTCACTCGCAGTAAAGTTTGAGAAGCACCGTGGAATAGAGCTTTGCTCTCAAAATTCTAGCAAAAAGGAACAGGTGTAGATCAAACAGCAGGTGTAGTCACTCAAGTCAAAAAGCCAAGTGAAATCAGGTAATGGCCCAGGTTGAGGGTGTTGGAAGTGAGCCACTATGATATGAATAAATATCTGCCAAAACCCACAAGCTAAAAGCTTGGTGCCCGGTCTACGGCACTTACTCTGGGCACACAGTAGAACCTTATGAGGTGGGTTTGAGTTGATCATGTTGCCCCATGCCTGTAGCAGGTAGGGGCAGGAAGATCAGGATATCAAGGTCAGCCTTAGCTACATACGGAGTTTGGCCAACCTGGGATACAGACACCATCCCCACAAATAATAAGAACAAAAGTAATAATGGGGGACTATAGTAGAAGGGCATTAGATCACTGTGGAGTGACCAGGGCTGGAATTTTGGTAAGCTGGCCTCTTGCTCTTTTCTTTCTTTTCTTACTGGCTGCAATGAAACAAGAAGCTCCTTTCACCCCCAAGCTCCTGCCAGGATGTGCTGCCCATCCCAAGACCCACAGTAGCAAGACTGATGGATCACGGGCTGGGTGGGACTTCTGAAAATTCGGAGTCAAGATTAACTTTTCCTCTTCCTGTGCTGTTGCCTCGGGTGTTTTGTTTCAGTAACAGAGAGCCAACAAACATGAGCATCATGGGCAGTGCTATGGTACGACAACGAATCTGTTCTTATTCCCACGTGAGTGGAAGCTACCATTGAAAATGAGGGCCTTCCTTCACAGAGAGCACCCTTGTGCCAGGACAGGGATCTTGGTGGATGTTTGGCATCCTTTGGGTAATCTCTTAGATATGTTTTCATGAATTTTGATTCCAGAATGTTAAGCCCAACTTCTATGGTTATCCTCCAGCAATGACTTCTTAGTGCCCTGGCAAATGTTGCTGGGGCTTTGACTCTTTAGCACAAACATTTCCAGGGATGCAGTGAGCCCCTGAGGATAAAGGGTGACTTCCTCTAATAAGCTGAGTCCTCAGTTTGAAATAAATAGTTTTTAAAAGCACTATTTATGGAAAATAGGGTCATCTCTCATACAATGCATCCCTACTACAATTTCCCCTCCCTCCACTCCTCCCAACACCCCCCTCTTTTCCCCAGATCCACTCCCCCCTCCATCTCCCTTCCAAAAAGAAAATGACAGAACATAATCAGACAAGGCCAGAGCCATCACACCACCAAGTCTGGAAAAGCAACCCAATAGGAAGAAAAGAGTCTCAAGAGCAGGCCTAAGTTCAGAGACACACCCACTCACACAGTTAGGAGTCCCACAAAACCACAAAGCTAACAGCCACAACATCTGTGCAGAGGACCAGTGCAGATGCCTGCGGGCCCCATGCTCGTCACTTCAGTCTCTGTGAAATACCTAGCTTTAAAAAAATACTTGTTCTCTCTGTTGAGTAGGCACCCTGAGTTCTAAACTGAATGTGCAGGAAAGACCCAGTATTTATAAAGAGAATATTGTGGAGGGAGGTGGAGATAAGAGTGAACCGTGCTTTCTACATTTAAATGACATTGCTTAGCAGAGTAACATGAGGGGTAGCAGAGTATCAGTGAAAATCCACTCTTGGGGTTCATGAAATTGCACAGACAGAGGGAACACAGAGGATATTTAGTGTTCAGGTGGAGACTTGCAAAATTTCGGTTTGTTTTTGAAGTAAGTCATTTCCTAGCTTTTTTCAAGGTATGTGCATGTGCTATGGTTGCTCAGTGAAGATTATGTATTTTGCTAGCAAGGTTTAGCATCTCTATTTTATGGACAACAATACAGACAAAAAGAGATTTTCTTGTCTTTAGAGTCTGGGTAGAAAATGTCGACTGCTTTAAATGTGTTCATTGTTAGTCTAAAGGTGAGATGGGAAAGAGAAGAAAGATTTAAAGGATGGGACAATGGCTCCGTGGGTAAATGACTTGCTATATAAGCATGAGAAGCTGGCTTTGGATCCCCATCATCTACGGGAGAACCAGGCACGGTGTAAAGCACCCGTAAGAACAGCGCTAGGACAGCAGAGCCAGATGGGTCTCGGGGGCTCATCAGCCAGTCTTACCACACTGGTGATTTCCAGACAGACCAAGGAGCTGTCTCAGTAAAATGAGAAATAGTAGAGGAGACCATGTTGCCCTCATCTCTATCTCTCTGGTCGGTGTGTGCATCTGTGCGTCTCTGTCTCCCTCTCTCCTGCCCCCTCCTCTCTCTCACACACAAATGAAATAAAAGAAATGAGATTTAGGGCTGGAGAGATTGCTCAGCACTTAAGAGCATTGCCTGCTCTTCCAAAGGTCCTGAGTTCAATTCCCAGCAAACCACTTGGTGGCTCACAACCATCTGAAATGAGGACTGGCGCCCTCTTCTGGCCTGCAGGCAGACACACAGACAGAATATTGTATACATAATAAATAAATAAATATTAAAAAAGAAAGAAAAGAGGTTTAAAATTCCAAAACCATGGATAGCTAAGAACAGAGCTAGACAGCCAGGAATACACAAAGTAGTTTTGGATTCAAGACACAATAATAACTGATGGTTATAGCTTCAAATTATCAAGACAGTTTTACGATGGACACATACATTCTCATTTTTAAAGATAAGAGGTAGATAATATAATTATTTTCCACATTTTTAAAAAATTTTAATATTTTATGAGATTGGCTTCCATTATAGGTGAAAGTCATGTGACTAGAAAGTTTCTTTCCCCCATGACTACAGAGAGTTTCCTGGTTCAGGAAATATAAGAACAGAGTGTCCAACTGAATAATGATTTTAGATAATTAACCAAAGTGTTTTTGTTGTTTAAATATATCACATGTAGAATTTAGAGTATACTTACACTCCAGGAAATATTTGGGACACAGCCTGTATTTTAATCTGGCAACCTTACCAATGACCCCTCCCTAAGAAAAAAAAAACTAATGTTGCAACTCAGAGTTGGTACATTCTGGAATCACTGCACCTAAGAAGGCCTGGTTAACTGTCTGAGTCAGCTTTGTGTAGCTCTCAGAAAAGGTTTATGAACCTGAAGATGAAACAACTACCTATCATGACCCTCTGCCTTCCCTCTAATGGTCTTAAGCCAAAGAGATAAAAATTGAAGATGTATCTAAAGGAGTTATGCAAAGATGAAACACTAGGAAGGAGATTTGAAGTAGATTAATTCACTAAGGAGCTTTGCAAAATTGTCCCCAAGGAGCCGAATCCTGTAGTAAGATTGTTGACATGTTAAAGGAAACCACAGGGTAGAGGTTCATAGCATTGATTACTAAAACTGCCACTGTGTGTTGAGAACCTGTGTTTGTCTCTCTCTGTCTGTCTCTCTGTCTGCTTCTCTCTCCTCCAGTCTTGGTCCTGACCTTCCTAGAGGTTTGTCTCCCTTTCTCAGGCTTGGATAGCTGATAGTTGCTCATAAGTACCCACCTTAACACTTACTCCATAATTCTGTAATTTTCTTTCAGTATAGGCCTTTGCATTTCCAAGGATTGACCATTGCCTAGTACGCAACAGATTTCTGCTATGTCTGAAGGGATGGAAGAAATGATAGATAATGGGTAGGTGGTGGGGTGAGGGTGTTAAAAATATTACATTGAACTTATAGAGAGACAAAAGAATATTAATACCAAATCTAAGGCAAAGCCAATTTATCCACAATAGGAAAATAAACAATGATGCATTAATTCAATAAAATTCTGTTTAGTAATAAAATAAGCTATTGATACAACAAGGGTAAACTTTAGAAAGCCTTGCTGAGCAGTAGATGGCATAAAACACTGCACAGTGCATGACCCCATATTTGTAAACTAAAGAAATAAGTTTGTATATAGAGTAGAAGGGTTTGGGCAACTGACTTGGAAGGGGCAGAGGGATCATTCTAGATTATATTGTTCTATTTTGAAATTGGTTTGGGTTAAACAGATTGATGCTTTTGTTGAAGTCCAATAAACTCACATGGGAGGTTTGTATGTTACTAAGTTTAACTTGAAAAACAATGCCGCTGTTTGAAATTATGTAATAAAATGTTACCTAATGAAGAGCTTTGGTTCCTGTAGAGAGCTTCACACTAGAGAAATCTCTGAGGTTCCCTGAGGACACTTAAGAAGCTCTCTCAAGATGAGCAAATCACCTCTGAGGCTGTCTAGGAGCATTGTCCACCTCTAACCAGACCTTCAAATGCTCAGATCCAAACTGGCAACAGCTGGAGAGAATTCTGTTTAGCCATGCCAATGCTTTCTCTCTTCACACACAGCCCTGCCCCTTATCTTAGGCGAAAGAATACTCCCATGCTCAGGGCATGCTACACTCCTTGACTTTTACCTATTGGTCTCTGCAGGTTAGTGTCTAGGGGAGAAAAGGCCTGCCAGCGTGGATAACAGGTCGATTAGAGCTGACTGGCTCGCTGCGTTCACGCAGGGCTCAGCTGCTCTCCCCTGCAGAAGTGTGGCATGAAGATTACTCTCCCTGACACCATTCCTCAGCTGCTGAAGGAGGGGATTTACTTGGGTGAAATGTAGGTTTAAAGGGAACTCAAGCACCACGCCCATGATAGAAGTGACTCGTGACCCAGGATTAAAAAACTGCCTGCCACAGGAAGGACCAAGCTGACTCTTTGGGGTTGTTCTGATTTAAGAAAACTGTCTTTGTAGCTATACTTGTGAATGTTTTCCGTTGTCAGTCAGTTGTTTTCTACATGATAATGAAGAGTTCTTTTGAAAAGGGAGAAGACTCACAGGCTTTCCAGAAGAGAAAGAAAGGAAGCCAGTGTGCTTCCTGACAAAAGTGTTTGGGGCCCCTGCCCTTCTATTTGAGGACAATTCAGATTAGATTTAGACTCTCTCTGCTCACATGGGATGGTAGTTTGTTCTGTGTCACCTGAATTATTCAAAGAGACTGGAAGAGAAGAGGAAAAGTCTCTAAAGACAAAGGACAGAGAGATGTCTTGGGTCGAATATGTCCACCTGCCCAAATCCATATGCTAATGGCTTGCCTCCAGTACCACAGGATGAGGATGTGACTAGGCTACAGTAATACTGATAGAGTGAGCTCCAAGGCCAATTGTTATAGGAGATGAAGAAGCATATTAGTGCTGTATTCAATTCTAGTGCATACACAAATCATGATTTCTCCATTCCATCATTAAGAGTTAAAAGTTCTCAGACATTGTAAAGAAAGTGCTATAGAGAGTCCTTAAATGTAGGTCAGGTATAGACCATTGGTAGCCTCAGCTGCAGTGGAGACCTCGTCAGATGAGAGGCGCCAGGGCCATGGGATAGCCACAGGTATGGGGTGTAGCCAGCCTGATTTTAGGAGATAAGCTGTGTGTGTTGCAGACGATCAAGTCAAGGAAGCAGAACTACCTAAGCTGTTGGAAGTCCGTAAGATCATGAATGAGGTCCAGATGTCAGATATTGAGCTAAGGAATTTGGGGCTATGCTGTGGTTCTTTGGATTTGCTTTAAGCATAATTGGTTCTATGCCCTGGTTCTTCCCTTTTCAGTGAGAAAGTATTTAACTGGATTTTTTGGTTTGTTCGGTTCTTTTTCGTTTTGTTTGTTTGTTTTTGTTTTGTCTTGTTTTACTTTACAGGAACTGACAGTCAAAGAACTTTGTATCTTTAAGGAGACTTTGATCTTTGAAAATGTTTGAGTATTTTAAAGACCGTGAAGCTTTTAAAGTTATACTGTATTTTATAATGTGATAAAACTGTGAAATCTTGGGAATAAACAAGGAAAGTTGTAATTCAATAGTGATGTGTCTGTGTGTCAAGTTGAGAAAGGATCAATACTGCTGATTGGTTTTTATCAATTTGACACAAACATGAGTCACCTGGGAAGAAGGAACCTCAACTGAAGGATAACCTCCATCAGATTTGCCTGTGGGCGTGTCTCTGAGGCATTTTCTAGATTAATATTTGATGTTGGAGGGCCTAATGTGATGGTGCCTCCCTAGACATGGAGTCCAAGGTTGTGTAGAAAAGCAAGCTGAGCAAGTCAGGGAGAGCATGCCTCCATGATCTCTGTTTCACTTCCTGCCATCTAGTTTTGGCTCGAGCTCCCTTCCTGATTTCCTTCGATGATGGACTCTAACCTGTAAGGTGTAATAGCCCCTTTCTTACCCACTTTGCTTTCGAACAATGTTTAATCACAGCAACAGAGAAGCAGATTAATACAGGAAAAAGCTTCTACTTCCTCCAGGACAGACAACACTTTCTCTTAAAAATAGGCCTTGTAGTGAAATTGATGGGTTAAGGTACCTGCATCTTCAGCTTTGCTATGAGTTATCAACTGTTCTCAAGGATCTGTGTATGAATTTTGTTGAGGGAAGCTCCAATTCCCCTTCTTCAACACTTGATGAATCAAACTAAGCGATCCTTACTGATACAACCCATGCAAAAGGATCGCTTTCATCGTCCACATCGGTTAAAATGTCACTGGAATTCCCACCTAAGTATGAATTTGGTTATGTGCCTTTTTCCTCCTTTCTTTTTTTTTTTTGAGACAGGGTTTCTCTGTGTAACTCTGGCTGTCCTGGAACTACTCTGTAGACCACGTTGGCCTCGAACTCACAGAGATCCACCTGCCTCTGCCTCCCAAGTACTGGGACCAAAGGCGTGTGCCACCAGTGCCCAGCTTTTTCCTACTTTCTATGTTAGGATCCTTTTACCTTTTTGGTCATGAGTTAACAGAAAATTCTCATCATCTGTAAATGAGCTTTCATTTCAATTTGGTTTGAGATATTTTATTCACCTATATTTATAATTATGAAATCACATGTATCCATTTTTATTGTATAACTTATATTTTATGTTCTTTTCAGAAAATTTCCCCTTTCAAAGTTGTAAAGATGTTCTTCCACATTGCCTTTTGGGGTGATGAATTTTGACTGCTAACTAGACTGGATTAAGGGAGGTCACAAGAACAGCACACTTTTGGGTCTGTGACAGTGGTCCTGGTAATGACTGACATTAGGGTCAGTAAACTAAAGGGAGAAGCACCTTGAGTATAGGCCAGACCCTCCCATAGGCTTAAGGCCTGGAGGAAACAAAACACGGAAGGGGAAGGAGGCTCCATGTGCGAGGGCACGTTCTGCTGCTACCCATGGGCATGAGGCCATTTTGTCACCCTTTGAAAGAGGATTCACACCAGCAACCGCCCAGGAAATGAACTCCAGCCCCCAGAGTGACGTCTTACATCTCTGCTTCCTTTCCCTCTGAGGATTCCATCTTAGGCTGAGCAGATACTGGTCTTTCTGGCTCTCTAGTGTGCAGATGGCGATTGTGTGACTACCAAGCCTCTGATCATGGAAGATGATGTCATGAGTCCCCGTCTGTTACTGTGTATGCATTCTATTGCTGATGCTCTTCCCCGGACGCTAATGTCCTTCTAAACTTCTCAAGTTTCATTTCAGACTCCGATCATTGAGCACTTAGAATTTAAAGTTGTGTCATTAAGTAAACAATCACTTTAATTTTTCTTTGTGGATTTCTAATTGAAATTTATAGTTGAAAGTCATTGAGTGTTTCCTTTTTTTCCTTTCGGAGAGGCATGTGAACGCGGGGGTCGGAAGACAACTTGTGGAAATCCTTAATTACTAAAAGTTTAATAAAGTCTGGCAAGATTTTATGGATATTGTCATATTCTCTCTCTCGTTTCTGTGATCCAAGAACAGAAAACTCCTAACTTTGTGCCCTTCCTCTCTGCTCAGGGTCTGTAAGTGGTGACATGTTACACTCTCTCGCTCGGTGTTGTACTGAATTTTCTCCTTTTGTGCAAAGCATAGGGCGTTACTAATGCTAGCTTTTCTCCCCGAAGATGCCGAAGAGAACACTAGGGGTATTCCCAGCACCAGCCCAAGGATCAGGCAAGCATTCAGACATGAACTGAGCATGGACCAAACAAGAGTCAAGAATATGTCTGCCAGTACACAAACAAGCTTCCTGTATGAGTGACATCACAGCTCACACAAGTCATTAGGTCAACCACCAGGTACCAGAAGTAGCGCAGGAAAGGAATACTGCAAACACACATTCGTCATCCCCTCCTTTCCTGTTAGGATGGAATTGCTAGCCACTATAGTACAGAACCCAAATCTAGCTGGGAATCAAGGGAAGAGTGTATTTGTAACCTTGCAGTAGTGCTGCCTAGAAGTCATTAAGAAATGAACTGCTTGTCCCCAAATTCCCAACTCAGAGTCAGGTTGCACAGCAATCAAAATACTACAGCACTTGTCACTGTTTTATATTTGTGTGGCTTGTGTCTTACTCTGATTTATTTGTGTGTGCTGCACATGTGTTCATCATCTCAATGTGGATGCTCATGTATGCGGAGGTCAGGGGTCAGTCCTGGATGTTGTTCCTCAGCTACTGACATCTCTCGTTTTGAAGCCAAGTCTCTCTTATTGCTTTGGCCAGGCTGCTGGGTCAATGAGCAGCACGGATGCCTCCACCCCTGCTTCCCTAGCACTTGGACTCTAAGTGTCTGTCTCTTTTGTGTGAGTTCTGGGGACTGAACTCATGTTCTCATATTTGCTGACAAGAATTTTACTGCCTGGGTTATCTCTCCGAGCCACCTTTCTTTGACTTCATCAGTATTTTCATTCATAGCCATTAGTTTGATAATAGTCATCCTAGAATATTCTGAAATACTTTTAAAACAAGAAAGAAAAATAAAAAGCCATCTTGCAATCTCCAGGAACTGTTTTAGAATCCATGATAGGCTGCTATCTGGTGTTCCTGCTTTTTCTACCTCTGCCAGACATGGGTGGAGAGAGAGTGCACCAGAGACGGTTTTTCAAGTGCTATCTTTGCCAAATTCTGTCTTGATATTTGTAATCAGGGTGCTGGGGGAGGGATTCATTATTAACCAGTGGCATAGCTTCCTAAGTCTGGGGAGGTTGTGGGAACACCATGCTCAATGAGTTGTTTGATGTGACAGCCTCCCTGACTTTCCCCAAGTTAGTTCTCAAAAGGAGGCTTAACACTTTTGCCTCCATCTCAGAGTCGGGGAAACAGATGAGCCATGGCTGCCCTGTGTAGAAGTTGTTTCAAAGGCTATTTCCTTTATTCTTGACCTTACCAGTTCTTTTCTGATTTCTTCCCTTCCTTTTCAGAAATCTATCTTCTTCGTGACCACATAGAACTCTCTGCTGACAGCTTAATGCTGTCTCGCTGGCAACTTGAAAAGCAGCAATTGTAATAATGGGAGTCACTCCCTTTTGAGCCTATAACTAATTCAAAAGCAATTGAAATCTCCCAAAGAGAGCATACTGCAGTGGGAAGCAATCCCCCAAGCCCCAGAGTAAGGCTGGGAGACAGGCTAAGTCTATCAGGCAGGGCTGCAGGCAAGCAAATAGAACCCTGAAGATGGGAAGCCCAAAACAGAAGGGAAACATAGAGCTGATCACCCCACGGTCAGGCCACCTCATCAACTCCCCTGAAAGTCTGCATTACTACTATTTACACACGCCCTGATGTACTGCTCTCATTGCAAGCAGGACTCATGTATTTGTGCATATGTTTGTCAATCAACTAACATCAACAGGGCTCCAATTAAGCATGGAGCATTCTGATATGCCCAGGAGAACACAAACCACAGCAAACTGCTCACTGTTATTTTGAGCAGCCCACAGTGGTTTCCTTGAACATGAAGTCATTGGCTTCAATCTGCTTGATACAGTTCTAGGCATGCTTCTCCCAACAACTTTCAGATTTTTTGTAAAAGATAGACACTTGTAAAATAGTTAAAACTATAAGTATGTCGTTAGTAAGAGACCGGAGAGAAACATTGGCCTTACGGGGTTAAACTGTGAGAGGTTACAGAAAAAGATGTTATTTGAATGAAATTATTCCCAAAAGCAACAAAATATGGTGAAAAGTTAATTAAGTATAATTAACTAATAATATGTCCATCTATATGGATGGTTTAATAAAGCAAAAACAAAATGAAGATGGTTTTCAGAGCTCAGCTCTGAGCTTTTAATGAGAATTTTAAGTTGTATCCAACAGACTTGAGAGGCTAGGCTTTCAGGGAGTAGAAAAGACTTTTCTTAGGCCTCCATACAATATTTGTAAATGAGAAATACATCCAATTTCTGAAGCTAAGGTTTGGAGATCATTATGGAAGAGGGACTGAAAACATTATAAGATCTAGAGGAACAGGAAGTTGAGATCATTTCTACCAGACATGTCAGAGAGGCTACACCCATGAAGTATCATCAACATGGCTGCCTAAATGAGACCTGGACAACAGACATGCTAACATGGAAAGCAGAAAGATCATGTGATCGCAAACCTATATGAAGAACTACAAGGAACTAGGGAACACTGAGAGTAGAAGAAATGGTCCTTCCCAGGGAAGAACTTACCAGCTGGTTATTCAATACCAAGTGGCTGGTCCTAAGATCATACATACACAGCTAACATTATATGGACAGAGCTGTTTAGTATTTACATATTTAGAAGTGTGTGTGTGTGTGTGTGTGTGTAACAACAATTAAAGAAAAAAGATGCCATAAACTTGAAAGATAGCAAAGGGGAATACATGGGAGAGGTTGGAAGGAGAAAATGAGGACAATGGTGTAATTACATATTTTTTTAATTATTGAAAAAATAAAGTTTGGAAAGAATGACAAGCAGTAACTTAGGGATAACGGTAGCCATGGATATGGTGGAAGGAAAATGCATCCATACAGGAAAGATAGAACTATCTCAGGCAAACAGCAGCAAACCATGGAGTCTGTAATTTCATCCATGGGAGGCTAAGGCAAGATTTCAAGGTTAGACTAGCCTGGGCTACATGTTGCGTTTAAAGCCACCAGCTTGGAAAGAAAGGGAGATGAAGGGAAGAAGAGAAGGAAAGGGGAGGACAGGGGAGGGGACGGGGGAGAAAAGAGAAAGACACAGGAGAGGGGAAGAAGGAAACAGAAAGGAGAGGTAGAGGGAGGGGCAGAGATAAGAAAGGGGAAAGTAGAAAGGAAAGAGGAAAGGGAGAAGATAAAGAAAGGGGAAAGGGAAGAAAAGAGAGGAAGGGGAAGAGGAAAGATGGAGAAAGAGGAGTATAGAGACAAAGAAGGAGCAAGGTATTAAAGACCAGTGCTTTGGGGGAACACCCAGGGACCGGGACAATTCCCTTCTCCCCATGCCATGAAGAAGAATGAACATTGACCTTCTTCTAAGAGGGAGGGAAGATGAAGGTCAAGGTCAGGAGGGTCAGATCAAAGAGTCAATTCTCACATGAAGATGGATCCTAAGTATGACTACTGATACTCTGTGGGGAGACCACACCCCAGGGTTTCTAAATCATTCAATACCCAATGATATCATGCTCCATTGTCTGAAAGCTATACCCTAACAATTTGCCCTCCTATATGAGTGTCAAGTTCCGCCCATCTAGCAGTAGAGTCTGTCTCTCCTAGTCTTGGATCTGGCTGATCTTGGGATGACTGTAAGCAGTAGAAAGATAGTAGAGCCCAAGTCTCAATGGGTCTTTGTTTTTCTGAACTTCCTCAATTGGAGCAACATGGAAAACATCAGTCTAGCATTCTAGATGTGAGTGTCCTTGTGGAAGTAAACCATAAAAGATCAGCTACTATGTATAATCCACTCCAAGTGCTAGAATTAAAGATGCAGCCATCTTGAATCTTCCAGTCCAGCAGAGGATCTGACCAAACAAACCATGAAATCTGAAGAAAATAAACCATTATTTTAAGTCACTAGTTTTAAGGGGGTTTGTCAATCGACAGCAACAAAACAGCTATCCAATGTGCCCTGTGTCTCTGCTCTGACCCATGCAGTAGGGATCCTGAATTATAGAGATTAGTGATTTCAGAGATTTGTAGGAGAAAATAAGAAAGCAAAGCTGCACCCCTCTTCCAAAGATCAAGCGACACAGGTTCAATACTAACTTTGTTACCATTTTGCTTTCCAGAGAGTGTAGAGAAGGAGCTGGACCCTGAGAATCAGGATCCATGCGTTCTAACTACTCTCTGTAACCTTGAGCTGCATCACCTAAGCCACTTGTGCCCAGTGCCACCACCAGCAGAACGTCCTCACATGCCCTGACTATCTCACAGCAAGAGGGGAACAGAGGCGAAAATACATTGAGAACTCAGCTGTAGGATGAAAACATGAGCCATGGCTATGAATGAGATCAAGTGCTACTAATTAGATCCATTTTCATTTATTGAACCCACGGCCCCCTCAGATTATTTGATGGGATAAAAGAAAATACTTTTACAATTTTAAATCAGGGACACTTTAGTTAGAATTTTCTTTGGGCTGCCTACAAGTTCCAAAATAAAGACATGGAGACTTATTATTAATTATGAATTATTGGCCTTAGTGTAGGCTTATCCCACTCGCTCTTTCAACTTAATCTAACCTGTTTCTAATCATCTATGTTGTGCCTTGGGGCTTTTTACATTTCTATCATTCTTTATGTCCTACTTCCCCGCTTCCTCCATGTCTGGTTGGCTGGTCCCTGGCATCTCCCTAGCGTCTCTTTTCTTTCTTTCTTTCTTTCTTTCTTTCTTTCTTTCTTTCTTTCTTT
>LOEQ01003014.1:346298-360492 GCA_001685075.1 Bramus lutescens | reverse complement strand
ACACACACATACACACACATACACACACACACACACACTCATCAACCCCTTTCTAAGGTAAGAACAACTTAGAGCAATGAAGTCATTTGCTTAAAGCCACACAAGAAAACCCAGTTGAAAATCCTGATGGGCAGTATTTCTATACCGTCTTCCTTCCACTGTGGCATGAAGCTGGCTGTGACCACAGGGAGCAGAGTATAGGAGGCAGAATGGGCTATGAGTCAGGAATAAGGATGTACCCCCAGACACAGCCCAGAGAACCTGGAGATTTTATCAGCTCAGTGATTTTCCAGCAAACAATTCCCTGTCGGAAAGCACGGTTTGAAGTCCTTAATGTACTCACAGAGAAGGGAGCTTGTGTTGCTGTCCTCCCGAGCTATGCTCCCAGGTGTGCTCTGTCACTGTGCCTTCCACACTGCTTGTTCTTCTTCATCTTCCTTCAAGTTTGCTCAAGAAAATGCTGTCACTTAGCATAAGCTTCTAGACAGGCAGCTGTTGGTTCTTTAAGCCTGAAAGGAAAGATACCAGCCACTGCCCTTACATCCCCACAGTTTGCCAAGCCAGCCATTCAAGAGCCCATGCCCTGGGCCTTAGTTTAGGTCCTCAGCAGAAAAGTAGACCCGTGCATCACTGAGATGCGTGCATGATCCATTCTAGTGCAAGATCAAAGAAAGAGACAGCACAAGACTCGGAGAGCAACTTCATACTATAAGGCAGATGTGACTCCTGAGAAGAGAGAAGAAGAAAGGTGTAGGTCTCCAGTTTGCAGCATCTGGGATATGTCAGTCACCCACACTTTACAAAGGCTTTCTGAAGAGGAAATATAAGAAACACATGCTCCCCTAGCTACCACAAGTGTGGCCATCTCAAAGCTTTTGCAGTCAAAGTCAGTCCTGAAATTGGGGTAGAGGGATAGCTTTTCGGATGGAAAGGCTACATTCTGCAGCATCTGTCTCATGAGACACTGAATACTATTCTATTGGCCATTAAGAATGGCTACCTTTCCGGGTTTTGGTGATATACACTTTTAATCCCAGCAATCTGGAGGCAGAGGCAGGTGGATCTCTGTGAGTTTGAACCAAGCCTGGTCTACAAGAGCTAGTTCCACAACAGGCACCAAAGATACACAGAGAAACCATGTTTCGAAAAAACAAACAAAAAAACAAAGGATGGCTACCTTTCTGATATGGCCTGTCTCTCATTTTAATACCAAATAGTATCTAGAGAACAATAAAGAGGAGGTAATGCTATTCTATGAAACAGTGAATTTAAAAAAAAATAAAATAAAACAAAGGAAAAGCAGACCCACAAAAGATGGAGAATAATAGCCTAAATGTTTTCACTCAAAAAAAGTGTTCAATGTAGGTTTAAACAGTGAATGTTCATCACATCATACCTGTTAACTTCTGTTGTAATGTCCCATTGAAGGATATTCATTTGCAAATAACACATGTATATCTTCTACGTACCAGGTATGGTTTGGGCTGACAGCAATGCTCAGTTATTCACACCTCCAGCCTTCAAAGAATGAAGTCTTTAATTGTAGTTGCATTTCAATTGTATTTTAATAAAGATTGCCTGAAGATCTGAGAGTAAAATAGTCTCTCTGGTCAACCTTAAAGACCAGGTTATGGTAATGCACACCTTCAATCTCAGTAGCTATGATAATACGCACCTTTAATGCCAGTAGCCACACTAGTTGCCATAGTAACTGGGTGGGGCATGCCTTTAATCCCAGTGAAATTACCTGGCACAAGTGAGAAGGAAGCACAAGACTCACAACAAACCCGCTTACGAGTTTATTAGAGGAGACGTGCACAGGCCTGGTGAAGTTGGTGTGCAGAAAGAGAGGGGTGAAGATGGTGCGTCCAGCTTTTAAAAACTGCCTGGCACATCCGTTCAAGGGATGACGTAACTACATCATACGCAGATGACAGAGCTCATGCATGCGCTCAAGGGCTTACGTAGCTGCGTCATATGTAGGTGATGCAACCATTCTGCATGTAGGTCACGCAGGACCTTTTAAGGTCCCTGGGGTGGTAAGGTATTTTTGCCTGAGGACTTGTCCACACATGCGTGGCCCTAGAACTGGAAGGGCCAGCCATGCTGGTTGGCTAGAATCATAACACCCAGCCCTAGAGAGGATTATAAAATGGGAGAAAACAGCTCTCAACACACAATCTCATTCTGAGATTCCTGGAGGCAGGATCGCCATTTCAGACTGAGGTTGAGGTAAGAGCCAGTGGCTGGCTGCTTTGTTTTTCTGGCGCTTCAGGTTGAACTCCAATTTCTGACCCTGAGTTTTTATTAATCGTGCTTTATTTAATGGTGAAGCATTCCGGTAAACTGAAACATTTGCTAAGTACTCAAACTACAAGAAGCACATAAGCACATCAGAGATGCCTGCATGTGATCTGTTGCATAAAATTCAATTCAACTGGGGTTAAACAGGGTGCCCCATACAAGATATCTTGAAATAAAGTGGAATTTTCTTCTGATTTTGTGTTCAAGGATGTCATCAAAGCCTCAAATTTTTCTTGATAACAAGATCTTCAAATCCATTCAATAACATTCCACTTTTTCCACGATGTCTAGTGCTACCATCTTGGTGATCTCTTTCTCACAATGTCTGTGCATCTGATTTAACCAACTGGAGTCTTCCACAGAAACTTTCATGTCACCACAATCAAGTTCTAACTAAGGGTTGTGACTAACAGTGCCCCACTTTCTGATATCAGGTTCTCCATCATTGAGATGACTTGAGATATAAATAATAGGTGTAAATTTACTCAATTGCTTCTTACTTCAAGATGATTTACGGGCAAATTATGATATGAAGAAGTTTTGGATTGACTCAGCCAGTCACCAATGGTATCACTCCCAACTTCTCCCGTTCTCCTGAGAAGGTGTGCTTGCAGCTCTGAGACACTTGTCAACATCTACCAGGGGCGCCTCTGACCTCTGCCAAGAGACAGGGTAAAAGAGTCACGGTGAAAAACTCTGAGAGAAAAAGTACAGTCCCAGAAACTCTAAGAAAATATCACTTTCTCTTTTATTGGCTCAAATCAAATGGAACCAAGCATGAGTTTTAATAGTTAAAATAGTTCTGGACCATGTATAAAGTGTAATGGGCAATATCAATGGCCAGATTTAACTCATCTAGAAGCACCCAAGAGTCAAAACTCTGGGAATATTTATAAGGAAATTTCTGCATGGGGTTAATGAAAGAGGGAAGATCCCACCCTAACTGTGGGCAATGGCATGCCATAGGCTGGGGTCCTGATCAAATAATGAGAGCCTGAGCTAGTCACCACCACTGTTCATCCTTCCCCTGCTTTCTGGCTCTGGATACAATGTAACCAAGCCACCTCACACTTCTGCTGTCACAAAATTGCCACCATGAACTACACCTTCAAACCCCAAGCCCAAATAACCCTTTCCTTCCTCAAATTGCTTCTGCTGGGTATTTCATCCCAGCAACAAGAAGAGTAATTAGTACAAAAAGCTGGGTCTTCTTCCTATAAAGAGCATGAATTTGAATTGGAGAGGTGTCCATCCTAACAAAAATTAGAGTTTTTGTGAAAGTTGTGGATAGAAAGTGAACCCCAGCCGCTACTATGAATAATCACAATGATGATGATGATGATGATGAGACCAAACACTCAGTGAACCCATCTGTGCAGAAGACCTTACTAAGAGCATTGGTAGCTAATGATGGATGTACCTCTGCTTCTAGCCTGTTCCCAAGAAGCACAACCAGAACAAGAGCCTAGCTCTCCTACATGACCCCATCTGAAATAGAAACCTAGCCAGGTTCAGTTGAAACTGCTTGCATCCCTCCGTCCAACTCTGGGCACGCTTACTTTACTCTGTAGGCTGAAATTGTGGGATAGATATACTTACTGAATTTAGGCAAGCTCTTGAAAGGACCCCCAAAGGTCTTTTTACTCAAAGAGGAAAGCATTTGTTCTAATGAGCCCCACTCATCCACCTCCCGACCTTGGAGCTCAATTCATTTTACAGAAGAAAAGAACTGGGTGTCTTTGATCCTGCTCTTGGAGATAGTCGCTTTTAAAAGGTTATTGCTGCTCTCAGCAGGGACCTAACTAGAAACGGGCTATAAGGGACTCTGGAAGCCTGGCACCTAACGCAGAAAAACTGAGATTTCTGTAACAACTGGAGAAGTAACGAGAAACCGATCCCACCTGAGCCAGAGTGGCCTCCTCAGATCCGGGTTGTCATTGTATCGTTGAAGCTTTCCTGGAAATCACAAGTAACCAGCATGCCCTGAACACACCCATCTGTCATCCCTGACTCTTGCACTTGACTAAACTCCCTTCTCTCCATCTTCTAGTGCTGAGCTCTCTTTTTTGAGGAAATCTCTTTGGATCTTCTGACCCTTAAAGACTGTGTAGGTACCCATCTTAGCTTTTACCACTCTTTTGGCCTGTTTTCTTTCTCTGATGCAGTTAATTTATGATTTAAAAGAGCCCGATTGCTTGTCTATGTCTGCAGAAGATCACAGACCAATAAGAGTGGAAACTGACTCTGTTTCATTTTCAACTGTACCCTTGAACTCCTAGAGGTGCAATAATAATCATGGGAAGCCAAGAAATAAGATGAATAGTTAGACAGCCAAGAAAGAGTGCTATGGACCTCCTCCTCTTCTCACAACTCCACCAGCCTCATTCTAGAATCATCTTGCCCTGAATTTGTTTCCCCTTCTGAAAACCTTGATGGTGATGACGTACTTTGTCCACTTCCATCCATTAGTTCAAGAATCTGGGGGCTCAAAGGAGTTGCAGACAGAAGGAGCCTGAAGGGTGGTGGTGTCATTTCACAACACATTTTATCACTATGTTATATTTTGTTTGACTACATATTTCTTCCTGTCCCAGCTCCTCCCAGATTCTCACATCCCAAACTTCATATTCTTTCTCTCTTTTAAAGAAAACTAAGACTAAAACAAGCAAGCAAGCAAACAAACAAACAAACATGGAGTTGGTTTGTGTTGGCCAACCACTCCTGCCTGGGAGTGTGTTGATATAGCCTGAGTCACTCCATTGCAGAACACTGACTTTCCCTCTCCCAGCTGCTGTTATGTGGGAATAGCTTCTTAGCTAGGGGTGATAATTTGTGTCCACTTCCTCAGCTCTGTTCTGGGATTTTGGCTGGACTGAGCTTGCACAGCTCTTGTGCGTGCTGCCGTAGTCTGAGTCCACGTGTGAATCAGCCCTGTTGGGTCTGGAAAATGCTACTTCTTTGAAGTTGTCCACCACCTCTGCCTCCTACAGTCTTTCCACCTCCTCTTCCACATAGATCCCAGAACCTTGAATGGGAGATAAAGGAGTTACTTTCATGGAGAATGTTTTAGAATGCCAGTGCTCTGGCTGATAGGAACCTATAAGATACAAAATGGGTTTAAGAATTCAGTTTTTCATCAAAGAAATAACAAACTGGATATTTTTCTTTTTACTTTTTAGGGGAGGGGGACTTTCATTGAATCACTGTTCTGTGGAATGGGGCTTTTCGAATTTATTTGTAGTGGAAGAAGTTTGTTTCCTTGTTATGTAATTTAATAATTAACATGGGCCAATGCACAGCTTTACTCTGTAGAACTAGACCACAGCTCAGTCTTCATGCCAGACAATCACCATCCACCATCCTCAGATGAGAGAGAGAGAGAGAGAGAGAGAGAGAGAGAATGCACAGGTACACTGGTCAGAGAGTGAGATGCAGGAACGTCAGCAACTGTGTTGTGCTCACACTGGGCGTGTGATTACCATTAATGAATAAAGAAACTGCTTTGGACCTATAGCAAGGCAGAACTTAGGTANNNCAAGGCAGAACTTAGGTAGGCAGGGAAAGCTAGGCTGAATGCTGGGAGAAAGGAAGGTGGAGTCAGAGAGAAGCCATGGAGCCACTGAAGAAGATAGATGCCGTGAACTTTACCCGGTAAGCCACAGCCACAAGGCGATATATAGGTTAATAGAAATGGGTCAAATTAACATAAGAGTTAGCCAATAAGAAGATAGAGCTAATGGGCCAAGCAGTGATTTAATTAATACAGTTTCTGTGTGATTATTTTGGGTCTAAGCTAGCCAGGCGGCCAGGAACCAACAAGCAGCCTGTTACTACAGATCTTATTTCTGAGCAGCATACAGGCTTACAGCTAGAGTCCCATGAGCCGACTGGAGTGACAGAATTCAGTCATCCACCAAAGGGTTCTCCTCCTCTCAGTATTTAGAGCTGCACACTGGATCTGAAGTGCCTACACTAGACCTGGGCTTAGACAGGGACAGTGCTCCATCTTGTCTCCAACTCTGGTTTTAAAGAGTCCCTACAATATGTAGCCACACTGGCAACTAACCTCCGTATTTTACACACTATGAGTGGCTGTTACTGTGACACTGATCTGGATTGCTGGTGGGTTTCATTGTTGTTGCTGTTGTTTTATGAAATACAGGATCAAATATGAAATAAAGTATCAAAATGTTCACCAAGATATTTGTATGTCTTTCATCTGCCTATCTTCTTATCTATCTGCCATTTATCTACCCATCCCTGTGTATATGTATTGTGATTCAAGATGGAAAATGTATTTCTCAGTAACATCTTCAGTCAACAAAATAATTCATAAGTTGACATGGTATATATATTCTTCACATTGACAAGACAAGACCTCTTTGTAGGGGATTTGCTGCCTTCTTGTAAGATTGAGCCTCCCCACCAAGTCATTGTCATGAATACTAAAGACATTTTCTTCTATTAAATCAGTTCCAAACATAAGTTTGTATTTTCTTTTTTTCCCATAATGATTTCCAAACTTTTACTAATTTCAAAGTCTATTTCTGTTTATAATTCATAAAACTCGGTTTCTTTTTTCCTTTCTTTTCTGTAAGGTGTGTTTAATTTTCATCACTCTAGGTACAAACAGTCCTGGTTCTATTGTAGGATGTTAGCTTTAAGCCCATAGTTCCTATTTGTGTATATTGTGCATAAAACTAAGTCCATCAGTGTCCACTCCAGGAAGAACAAGGCAGAAATTCAGAATTTGACTTGCATATTATGTAAGAAATTGTTGACAAGAATAAATCACATATGAACTAGGATTATATACTAAAAAGTTAATTAATAAAAAATGTGCCAGTGTATATATAATAAATAGTATTTAAGTATATAGTATATAAGACTATAGATAGAAAAGAGAGAAAGGGGAGAGACAGAAAACAGACAGAGATGGGGGCCAGGAGAGATGGAAGGAAAGAGTTGTTCCACAGTGGCAAAAGGATGACTGAGTTTTTAACTTTATCTTTTCTTATTAATTTTTAAGGTTCATTTAGTGCAACAAATATTTATTGAGCCACTACTGCTCAGCAAGCTGAAAGTAGAATCGTGTATAACGAGGCCCCTTTTTTCAAAGTCCTTATGGTTTAATTACTAGAAAGTTGTTTATTGGCAATAAATGCAAGGGAGAATAAAATCTAAAATGATCCAAGTTTTTAATAGGGATTAACTCATCCACAAGCTTGACCTTTAATGAGACCAAATCTCAGCCTTGCAATCCCTTCGCCAGGGTGGGAGTGCTGGCGCTGGGTATGGGCATTCTCCTGCCCTCCAGGCAGAGGGAACTGGATGCTGCTGAAAGTTCCTTGGCACCAGAGGCTAAGATAAGGAAGGTGATGAAATCATGGTGTGCTGAGATTGCCGCCACTGGATAGTGGAGACTCAAGACCTGGTTCCTAAGGAGCCCCAGACTAATGCCTGCTTCCTGCTCCCCTGCCTCAGAGACAGCTTGACCTTTAGGCCTTGGAGGTAAAGATGTAAAGATGGCTTGCTCTCAGTTAGCAAAAGACCCAACAACATCTTTCTCCAAGTGCAAATTTGATAGTGTTCCCTTCCAACCCATTACATCATGGCAGTGGCTTCCCATTACCCTTGGCAGAAGGCAGAAACACTCAAGAGTTCTGCAAAACCTAACTACGTAACATAGATGCTGTCTTCCTGTTCCAGGACTCTTCCTGCCTTCTGGGAGACAACTGTATACTCCATGAATCCTTTTCTCTTGTGTCTTCCAACATACATTTTCCTTTCATGGAATAGCCTTCCACCCCTGCCTTCATGTTTTTATAAAAGCATTCAATTTTCAGATCAAAGCACAAATTGGACATATGATCCCTCATATCCTGGGCCAGGATATATTACTATTTATTAATTAATTATACCTGGGTTTTTTTAATACTTTTCCATAGTACTTTAACACAGCTAGAATGTAACTCCTTTGATTAACATCTGCCTCTCCCATGCGGGCGTGCATGGTGTCTTTCCTATTCCCTTTCATCATCTCCCTCTTCATTGATTCCTTTAGAGCCTAGGGTTGTCCAAAGCATCAAGTAGCTCTTTAATACTGTTGGTGGATGAACCACAGCTGAGAAGAGAAAGTCTGAGGCCCACATTTGGAATAGCATAACCCAACAAAGCATGTGTCCTAGGGTCCCACTTATAGAGGAAAACTGAAGAGAATTTCAGGGTGAGTATAAAGGGTTATGTGAATAGATTAAAGAACATTCCAGATCCTGTATACTAATCATAGTGATACCAAATATTACTTACTGAGCAAAGATTATATACTTTAAAAAAAACTTCTTTTAATCTCTCAAACTGCTCTAAAAGTTTAGTTTTGTTATATCTGTCTTATAAACGTGAAAATAGGAGCTCAGAGGGCTCTGTGGCTCACCCAGAGAACCACAGTGGCTAAATGAGAGAGAGCATGAAGATTCACCGGCCTGTGGTAAAGGCCATGCTGCCTCTTAATGGACTGCTTCTGGGTTGAGTACAGGAATACAAACAAAATTTTTGTGTCTTTAGTTTAAAAAAAAAACCCCTACATGGGCTTTGCAGTCTGCTTCCCACTAGGTAGCAAAGGCCTGGGGTACATCCCCTAGGAAGATTCCTTCCTCCTCAATTCCCTTTGAAGTTAGGGAAGGCAGCACCTGGAGGATACAGAGAACCACAACTTGCTTGTGAGTCCATCCGATTTCATGGCATCTACATTTTTAATTTAAGAATCCAGAATCACCTTTATCCCTACTTACGCCCTGTTTAATAAGTCAGCACGATAAAATTTTCTAATTCAATAACAGAAATGAAGCACTCCTTATAGAAAGTAGTTCAAAAGTAACTACATTAATTATTTAAGTAATATTTGAAGAGGCAAACATCAAAAGAAACTCAAACTGCAACACAAAGAAAGAAGAAGGGGGAAAAACCCTTTAGAATCAGCAAGTTAGGTAAGGTACACAAGATGGCCCCAGACACATGCAAAAGCTCCATTCTGGGTTTTCTCTGTTGAAGACAAATGTGCAGGTTTACTGATGACAAAATCCTTTACAACAGCATGACAGAAGCATTCCCTTATCAAATCAGTGTCCCTGCCCCACTTCTATACAAGCTTGTTATTACTGTGGGGTTTCTATAAAGAAAAAAATCAGTTAGCTAGGAGTCCAGAGATTACAGGAAGGGCAGTAGCTAATGATGTTTCCTCTGCTTTAAACATGGTTGACTATGGCAGGTAGTTCCTTGAACTTCTGGAATGCAGCAAGCGAGCTCATGGACTTTCTCCCACTGAAAGCTACCTCCTTTTATATTCTGTATTATTTTGTCAGTACAAAGTCCCCTGCTCTATATCTTCCCTTTTGTAACCTATGAGCATTTCTGTAGCCTTTAAAAGGCCTTTCCAAAACCTTTCTCCCTAACATCTAATTCCCTCCCTTTCCACCTCGGTTGAATCTCTATGGACCCAGACACCATGGTGGCAATCACACCAAATGTGACAGCTTGTGCAAGACCTGTACAAGCTCCAACAGACAAAATTCCCAGAATGGAAGGAAGCTGGCATGAAATCCTACCCCTACCTGAAGAGCTAATGGCCACTGATGAATACTAAGATGAGAATCAGTTTTCCTTAAGGGTATGAACCCTCATAGGTCATCCACTAAACAGTGGATGGTCCCATAGCCCAAAGTGTATAGGTAGCACACAAATTGGACTTGATGAGTTCAAAGAAAAGGGACACAAAGTTGAGTGGGTAGGAGGAGGTCAAAGGGATCTTGGAAGAGATAGAAAACAGGTGAATATAGCCAAAATACATTCTATTGAATTCTTAAAGAACTACTAAGATAATTTTTTTAAAGAACACAAACAGAACAGCTCTCAAGGATCTGTTGAACACAGACAACTATGGAATATCCAATAAAAGAAGAACAGCATTCAGCATTATAAGAACACAAGGAAACTGAGAACAGCTTCCCAGAGGACATCATCTCTAAGATTGGGTCAAAGGGTGGGAGGTTGGAATTTGGATCTGTAGGTTTGATTAGAATTTATAGTAGAGAAATAAGTATTTCTGATTGTGCAGGTGCTCTTGGAAGCACTGAAATGTCTGATAGGCCCAAGCCATAAAATTAAGGAGTAGAATTGGGATATCTCCTTAGGCTGCCTGGCTATGTACCAGGTAACAGCATTCTGAACCTTGGTTTTGTCTGACAGGCTTGTGTTATAAACTGTTACCCATTGGTTTTCATCCCATGACATCCAAAACCACTCATGAGTTAATTAATTGGGGGATGAATAGGGGAATTGATTAGAAAAGTCTGTCACGGGCACGATAATATGAGAATGAAGGTCCTTGTGGTGCTTTGAATGAGATTGGCTCCATAGGCTCATGTTTGAGTGCTTGGTTCTCAGTTGTCGTTATGTTTGGAAGGATTAGGTAGTGTGGCCTTGTTGAAGTAGGTGTGTCAATGGGTGTGGGTTTTGAGGTTTCAAAAGCCCTTGTCAAGCACAGTCTCTCTCTCTCTCTCTCTCTCTCTCTCTCTCTCTCTCTCTCTCTGCTAGACTAAACTTGCCCACAAGTTCCAGGGATCTTTCTCTCTCTCTGCACCTTGATTTAATATTTAATATATTTTTAAAATTGAGATTAAACCAGCTTGGATATTTTTGCCTTGAAATCACTGAGTTTATGGCATTTCACAAGTTTGAAGAGGGTACAATCAATCTGGTCTAAGATAACAATAAATGCTCATTTATAAACATGATGAGATTGACATTTGCCCCATCATGACAAATTTGAAGAGGAGATCAAAGAAATGATTGTTTTCTAAGGGATTCTACTTATTACTTTTAAAAATTCAGTTTTATCTATGAGTACATGAGTGTGTTTGTGTAAACTTATGCCACCTGTGTGAGCATGCCCATGGAGGCCAATAGAAAGTGTCAAATCTCCTAAATCTGGAGTCATAGATGCTATGTATCATGTGATATGGGAGATGAGAAGAGATGAGAAGTGAACTCTGGCCTTCTGGAAGGGCAATGCGTGCCTTGAGCTGCTGCAGGATCTCTCCTGCCCTTGTTCACTGTGTTCTATCAGAATACATCAACACAGCCTGGAACCTCTTGTTTTAGTGGATGTAATTAATTCTGATTTTTTTCTGTAAATCAGAGGAAATAATTCTGATTTCTTCTTTGACTGCATAATTTGATACATGCTGGTGAGGGAAAAAAATTAGAAAAATCATCCACCCACAGAAGCTCCATTCTGTCCTGAATCTAGCACTTGGAAACATGATGATTGACTGACTTTTTGATTTTGCAACTTCAAATTCTGGCAGAATGTTGACCCAGACTTCATCTCCAAAAGACCCTTTCTATACTAGAATCTTATTTCACAAAGATTGCCATATTTCAAATTCATACACATTTTAAATTCCTGTTACTGGGCTACAGATTGCAAAGAAAAGAATCAAAGGATACCCTATAACTGAGCTGTCTCCTCAAAACCAGAGATCAAGGTGGAGTCCACACTTGACACTGTAGAGAAGTCCATGCTGGGCCTAGAAAGGGGACTATAAGACACTGGGAACATGCTCTCCAGAGGGTTCTGGAGCCCAGATGTTTGTCTTTCTTTTGCTTTTAGGCATCACAAAAGCTCCCTGATGTCTGTCAGTTCCCACCTTTGCCATCCTAGATTCCCCAAAGAGGTCTAGAAGCAATGGTTAACCTCACAGTGATGGCTGATCTTTTTACATTATGATGTGACATTATCATCTATAAAGTTTGCTGTTCAAGAACTCCTGGGTTCGGGCTGGAGGGATGGCTCAGTNTATAAGACACTGGGAACATGCTCTCCAGAGGGTTCTGGAGCCCAGATGTTTGTCTTTCTTTTGCTTTTAGGCATCACAAAAGCTCCCTGATGTCTGTCAGTTCCCACCTTTGCCATCCTAGATTCCCCAAAGAGGTCTAGAAGCAATGGTTAACCTCACAGTGATGGCTGATCTTTTTACATTATGATGTGACATTATCATCTATAAAGTTTGCTGTTCAAGAACTCCTGGGTTCGGGCTGGAGGGATGGCTCAGTTGTCCCAGTTTTTAATAGTGATTCTATCTTAGGAATCCAGCATTGTCACTCCTTTTGTTTTTGTTTGTTTTACATAAGTAAATGTTTGAGGTATACATGAATAAGTCTATGTGTGGTATACATTCATGTGTGCATATATGTGTATATATTTATACACACACATATATGTATATGTATATACATGTATATGGGGACATATGTGAAGGCCAGAACTTAACCTCATATTTCTTTCTTGATTATTCTCCACTCAAATTATTGAGGCAAAGAAGTCTTTACCTGTAACCAGAGTGTACTGATTTTTTACTCTAGTTAGCCATCTTGTCTCTGACAACTTGATGCTCCCTCCTTTATGCTGGAATTACATGTAGGCCTCTGTCTTAGTTCCAGTTTTTATTACTGCATGAAAACACCATGATGAAAAAGCAAGTTGGGGAGGAAAGGGTTTATTTGGCTTAACTTTCGGCATTGCTGTTCATCAATGAAAAGGTCAGGACAGGAACTCAGAAAGGGCAAAAACCTAGAGACAGAAGCAAATGCAGAAATCATGGAGAAATGCTGGTTATTGTTTTGATTTTCACTGCTTGCTCAGCCTGCTTACCTATAGAACCCAGGCCCACCAGCCTAGGGATGGTACCACCCACATTGATCACTAATTGATAAAATGAATTACAGCTGGATCTCATGGAGTACTATCCTCAAGTGAGTCTACTTCTTTGATGACTCTAGCTTGTGTCAAGTTGACACAAAACCAGCCAAGAGAGTCACCACACCCACTTGGCATTTATATTATACTAAAATATTATGAGGTGACTATCAATTTTTTTAATTGCTAATTGCACAGCTTTTATAATTTTTAATTACATGTGTTCATGTGCTGGCCTGAGTGTAAATATGTGTTCCACATGCATAGCAAGTGCCCTTGGAAGCTAGAAATTGGTGCCATATCTTTTGGGACTGGACTCACAGGTAGTTATGAACTACCTGATGTAGGCGTTGAGAACTGAACCTGGACCATGTGAAACAATATCAAGTACTCTAACTACTGAGCCATCCCTCCAGCCCGAACCCAGGAGTTCTTGAACAGCAAACTTTATAGATGATAATGTCACATCATAATGTAAAAAGATCAGCCATCACTGTGAGGTTAACCATTGCTTCTAGACCTCTTTGGGGAATCTAGGATGGCAAAGGTGGGAACTGACAGACATCAGGGAGCTTTTGTGATGCCTAAAAGCAAAAGAAAGACAAACATCTGGGCTCCAGAACCCTCTGGAGAGCATGTTCCCAGTGTCTTATACTCCTGTTTCTAGATAAAGTTGCACAGAATGGGCACAGTGTCAACTGTGTTGTCTGAAGCATAAACACAGGGAAGATGTCCAGCAACTACATCTTCTGTGTCAAGCTCCATAATCATCTTTCAGTAGCCCACATTGACTGAAACCTAAATGATAATACTTTGAAAGTCACTGAAGGACATCCTACCTCACATACCTAGCAGGCAGTAAAAAGGATGGAAGCTGAACAATGGGAGGTATGAAGATACAAAAGCCTTGGACAGACTCAAATACATATACAGATCATAATATGTTATATATGTGCACACACACGTATAGGAGGTTCTTCAGTTCACTTGTTGCTTTCATTGGTTAATAAAGAAAGAAACTGCTTTAGACCTGATAGGGCAGAATTTATGTAGGTGGAGAAGACAGAACTGAATGTTGGGAGGAAGAAGGGGAGAGAGAGAGAGAGAGAGAGAGAGAGAGAGAGAGAGAGAGAG
>LOEQ01003014.1:326898-346196 GCA_001685075.1 Bramus lutescens | reverse complement strand
AAATTAAGATGTAAGAATTAGCCAATAAGAAACTATAGCTAATGGGCCAAGCAGTATTTTAATGAATACAGTTTCTGTGTGGTTATTTAGGGTATAAGCTAGCCAGGCGGCCAGGACAAACAAAGGGCTCCCTCTCCCTTGCAACATATATATTTGTGTTTATGTGTTTTATAATATTTTCTCCTAATTGAAATATTCCATTTCTTCCTGGAGGCTATTCCCTAAAGACCAGAAAGCAAACCCATTAGTATCTGGAAGCCCCTGAAATTTCCAAGATGCACAATTCCTGTTCACAAGTTACATGTGCAAAAATTTTTCAGAAAAGGAGATCCTGACTTGCTGAGCGGCATGCAAATCATGCAGGGAGCTCCAGTGATATTTCTGTCATAGTGGTTACACATACTGGGGAGGGTCTTTCAGTAAAGCAGCTGCTTTGAGTCACCCATACTTCTGTAATCAACCTTGATAAAGTTGATAAGTTACCATTGTTCATCAGCCTACACTTTGGTACAGTCTTAGCTCTTATGATGCAGATGCCCTATCAGAGGTGAACAGATGTTTATTCATGGCTCAGCTGGAACAGAGCAATTCATAACTCTTGAATCAGTATTGTGAGGAAAATGTCTTGCAAAACTCTGTTTATATTGACCATCTAATAGTAAAGATTTGGAATTTTAAGATGGAAGCAAGTTTATGTTCAGAATGTCAAAGCACACAACCTTTACAGATTTGTTTTATATAACAAAAATAGGCTGTTGATGTTATACGTGTGCCAACTGTGTGATTTCTTACTCTTCTGTTGTATGAAGTAAGACTCAGAAACATCTTGCACAAAATAGCTATTAAAATGGAATACTCATTCAGAAGTGAATCTATCTACCTGGCATGAAACGGTGATGATTTCAGGCAAGTAGACATCTTGTATCTGCTCGTGCTGCCCCTCTTGATTTCCCTCATCCCAATGACGACATCATTACAATTTACTTTTAACTGAGGAAGTTCATATAAAGACTACCAAATGTGTCAAGAGCAAAAATCAGGCTCTTGAAAACCCATGCAGTCTGATGAAAATCATGAATAATCTGAGAAAGTTCTTTTACTGAATTCTGATGTTACAGAAGTTGTGCCTATTTTTTCTCAGTGAATACAGATGGAAGAATGGGGGAAATTTATTATTTTTGAAGTGACTATTAATTATCAAGAAGCTACAGTCAAGAGGGTTTTGTTGAATATTGAGCATTTGAGGCCTGAACTGTTGTTTAAAATAAAAGAAAGGATTTACATGAAATGGTCAATCAAGCAATGCCCACAGCAACTTCTTACAAACTTTACTATGAAGTACTGTCACCGTCACCTTCCAGTTACAATGCATCTCCTATCTGCTCATCAGAGGGTTGGTTGTACTATTACATCACTAAGGTTTAAAACATAGCCACTCTGACTGGGAATTGACATGGATGCTTATTATGTAGTGGTTCCCTCCCAGGTTAAAACCTCTATCTTGTAGAGAGTTCATTGAAACACAGGGTCTTTACAAATAAAGCAAACAGCTGAAACGGTGAAGCATTCCACCTTGCGTTGAAGCTCGTTAAGACAGCAAGTAAACAAATGAAAATAGCCCCAGGAAGCCTGAAACGGATCAGATTCGGTGGCGCCTTCAAGCATATATAGCAGTAGGGCTTATATAATTACTCTTAGACAGTCTGAGCTTCCTCAAAGTGACTCAGACCAGCCTAGCCATCTGGAAGAAGCAGAGCAGCTGAGCTATCTGGAAAAGTTTCAGAACAAATGAGCAGCCTAGACAGGATTCCTTACAACCTGTTGATAACTTACTCCCTGTAGGCCAGGCCGTGTGCTCTAGGTTTTCAGATATTGTGAGCTATCACCCATGTTGGGTAGCCTTTGGTGATGCAGCTATTCCTCAGTCATTTCTGCCCTGGTAAGTAACTCCAATAAAACTCACTGAGTTGGGCTTTGTTGCTGTTCTCACTTCTTACTGTTTTCTGCTACCTATCTGGGGCGAATAGATGTTTGTTCATATGGCCCCTGGTATAGTGGCACAAAGTACTGGGTATTCAAACTTAGGTCCTCATGTTTTCCTGGCAAACGTTTTCACCAATCACGCCTCCTTCCCAGCCCTAAGAATACTTTTTAAAAATTGTTTGTTTTAAAATAAAGTTGAGTATCAAAGTCCCTCACCCTGTATTTACCATGCCTAGCTTTAAGTCTAGCCCCATCTTTATATCCTGCAGTTCTCAATATACATGAGAATACACTTTAGTGATCTGATCAGCATTTCTTCCAATTTTCTGCCCATTCAGTTGTTTAATTTCCCCTGTAGAGAATGCATAGTAGACATAAACCTCTCTGTAGGGCCTACCTCCTGTTTAGATGAAAATCCTTAGATCTGCTTCTTTATAAGTCAACTGCAACGAAATATAATTTAATTTGGTGTTCTGGAAAATGGTTCCTTGCAGTTGTGCTCCAGACACCTGGTCTTGGCAAGACAGGCACTAAAACCTCATATCAAGTGCTTTGTTGTTGTTTTTAAAGCAAAGGCTAGGCTCTTGGTCTCTCAATTTTCTCACTCCCCTATTCTACCACAGGACTAGCAACACATTCTGCATTTGAAAACCTGTCTTTAACACGCTCTTTTACTTTCATGGCTACTATAAATATGCTTATTTTTAGATATTACGCACAATACTCCTTAAAATAACTGTAAACTAAGTTCTGTTTGATTTATGCCATCCTTGTACTTGTTTCCAGATGCAACTCTTAATTATTCATTTACAAAGGTTTGTTGGTTATTAAATCTGCTATTTAATAATCTTTATGGGTAAAAGAGCAGAATAGCCTAACTATATACCAGTAAAGATAATTTTTAATATGAATGAATAGATGAGCTCTCCATGAGAAATCTTCTGAACCTAATAAGCACATACATTGGGAAACATTTTCTACTCTATTTTTGTTTTATGGGGGAAATGTCTCAAGGATTCTTTCTTAGCTTTCTAATGTATTCTATTTGCTATTTTTGCATGACTTCTTTTTTTTATTGAAAATAGTTTCTTCTCTCATACAATTCATCCTGACCACAGTTTCATCTCCCTCTACTGCTCTCAGCTCCCTTAATGTAACCATCACTGAGATGATTTTTTATTTTTAATTTGATATTTTTTGTCTAACTTTTTTGCTATTTAATTTATATGTTGCTATTATTCAAAGCATGTTTCTTGATATTTTAATTGTGCGATTTATATAAGAGTTGTGTTGTTCTATAAACTATGAATTCATATATCAGAAGATTGCTCCATGGAGCAACAGTGCAGAGAGGTTGGCCCTTAATAGATGAAGATGTCATTTCAGGTCACAAAGACATGGCCCTCATGAATAGGTTAATGTCCTTATTGCAGTAGTAGAAGTCTTTAAAAAGACAGTCTCTGGGATGACTCACTCGTAAAGATCTTAAATTGTTTTTGCAGAGGATCTTGGTTTAGTTCTCAGGGCCTGTATTGGGTGGGTGGTCTAAAATTCCCCTGTAATTCAAGCCTTAAGGTATCCAGTGCCCTCTTCTGTCTTATTTAGGCATGTACACACACAAGCAAATACTATCCCTACCCCCATACCACATAATTAAAAATTAAAAGAAATCTTAACAAAATAAGAATGTGATAGGCTATTGATCTATATATTCAGAATTTGCTGAGGATCTTAGCCATGGTTCATCCAGACAAAGTGCCTTTCCAGATGCTGGCAGCTGGCCATTGCATTTGATATTAGCCATGGCTGATCCAGACAAAGTCCTTTCCAGATGCTGGCACTTGGCATGGTATTTTTTATGGTGTAGAACTGCAAGAAGAAATTTTCCTTTATCCGTCAAGCATGTCAGTATTACGCTATACTAACACAGAATGGTTTCAGACACCATGTACTCTCAACATTTGTAAAGTCATAAAATGGCCCACAAAATTTCTCAATAATTCATGTTATTATGTATCTGCCTCTTCTTTATATTTAATCTAGAGTTAGGATAGGGATTCAATGAATCTCAATGAATTGAAACATCATTTCTTCTTAAGAGATGTAACTTTAGGGAAATTAGAATTGGATTTTCCATAGACAAGACAATTTGTGATTACTTCACTCTTCCTTCTGGTGAGGATGTTGATACCATTTTAGCATTTCATTGACCGATAAGAATGAAGCCATGCCTTGGTGCAGCAAAGTCTCCCTGGGCCCTTTCTTAGTATCAGTTGATTTTTAATTCTGATAACAGGCTTGGAAGGTCATAAGTATGGATGCCATAGGCTTTTCTAGATTTCTGAACTTCCTACAAGGTGCTGATCAGATTGTTGTTGGTTTATTTTTAATTTGTACATCAACATTGATTTCATTTTAAGGAAATGTTGTGATTATTTCACTTTACTCTCAGACCTTCATTTTGTGAACTAAATCTTACAATTTGAAGAAAATCTGGTAACTCCTTATTTTCCCCCAAGTGACAACAATTTTCTTAACTTCTTGCTGCTTTCTAAGTGAATATTTTGCTTTAAAGCACTTTCTTGGGAATATTGAGGTAGACATAATACAGGAATACATGGAAAATTATTGGGCTCAAAAAGCCTTGGACTGTTTTTATATAATTCTGCATTTGTCCCCCATGCTCATTTCCCAAGCACAGTGAGTAGGCTACATCTGAGGTTGTTCAGAGCAGACAGGACCAGAAATAATTTGAGGAGAAATGCTGAGGAATTTTACTTTTTTCCACATGTGTTTGTATGTATATGACAATTATTAATTGTTATCTTTATTAGAAAATAAATTCATAGTAAAAGTGAAAAATCTCAACATTTTTGGCACAAATGAGGGTTAACTCAAAAAGGAAACTAAAATGAATTAGAGAATCTCCCAAGAAAGGATTTCCCATTGTCATCAACCGTGGTAGCTACTCCATGAAGTGTCAAAACATTGTGTGTATGTGTATGTGTGTGTGTGTGTGTGTGATTGTGCATATGTATGCACATGTGTGGAAGTCTGAGTTCCATGCCTTCTTCTTACTGTATCACTTCTCACCACTTCTTTATGAGGCAGGGCCTCTGCTGAATCCAGAGCACACTGATGAGCATCAGGATTCCTTCTCTTCTCCCCTCTGCCCTGACCATCCCAGCACATATGTTTGTAAACCAAGAAGGAAGAAATACAAATGAACAAAGTAAATTTGCCTTTATATTTGAAAATATTTACCTATTATAGTCATTTTTTGCAAATATGAAAACAGGGGAAATATTGCAGATGAAGGAAAAAATTATATTGGCAAATGTAATGAATCATATTAATTCTTAAAGGTTACTCCATGTTTGTATTTGATTTCTATTTCTGTCAAAAATGTCAAGGTTAGAAACTAAAGCATGGTTTTTGTGTTATCAGTAAGTCATAGGAGCACATGTGTCTGCCACATGTCACCTCCAACATTACAAGACAGGAGACTCATGTCAATGACAGAGCTATGCTTCCATGCAGGTGGTACAATCGGCTTCAGTTCCTGCTACCTTGATGAAGTATCTCCCGTGCGTACAGCCAATACATTAAATGAGGCAAGAATACTCTAATGAGGTGATAAGATATGATTTTTATTTGCTTATTTGCATCTGCAGGAAGAAATCTACTCTCTCAACTGCTTGCACTATTAAAGTGGCTTCAGTGGAGCTGAGGGATGGTAGAGGCTTGTCACCTTCACAGTGGGATCTGGAGACAGAGCTGCAGGCAATTTGGTTCCTGGCTTCTCAGCTTGCATTTACTCAACTATTAAACCATAGCTTCTTAGATAGTCCTGTCATCCCTGATTAATATGCAGAGACTATGTATTCTTCTGTATTTCCCACTGGTTCATGGAGGTTAAAATATGAGAAGAATATAACTGCCAAGAAATTACAGAAAACCACATTTTTAACTTGTGTATATTGGCATCCTCTAGCTCATAAAGTAGCATGAATAACAATTGTGGGACTATAAGACTACAACAGCAAAAGTAATATCTGAGGTTGGGTGGTGGTTCAGTGGGTAAAGTGTTTGCTGCACTAGCCTGAGGTTCTGAGTTCAGATCCACAGCACCTATAGTAGTCAGGTATAACGTGAGGGCCTGCTAGTTGGAGTTTCTGTCCTGCCCAGTTCCCACATCCTGCAAGTCCCAAAGAAAATCACAGAGCAAGTTTATATTAGTGATAAACTGATTGGCCCATTAGCTCAGGCTTCTTATTAGCTATTGTAGGTCATATTAACCCATATTCTTATCTATGTTAGCCACATGGCTAGATACCTTTTTTGGTGGGGCAGGTCACATCTTGCTTCTTCCATGATCTGCAAGAGAGCTTCCTGCTTCCCAGAGGACTCCTGTTCTCATTGCCCCACCTCTACTTCCTGCCTGGTTGTCCTGCCTCTACCTCCTGTCTGGCTAATGACCAATCAGCATTTATTTTAAACGTAATTGACAGAATGCAGAATTGTTCTCCACCAGTCAGGTACATCTGAAATCCCATTTTTGGGGAGACAGGAAAGTGGATACCAGGGACTCACTGCCTAGACAGTCTGTCTGAATCAATGAGCTCCCATGAGAGATCTTGTCTCAAAGACTCAAGTGGACAATGGCAGAGGGTGATTCCCTTTATCAATTTTGGGCCTCCACATATACGCAGTTACAATATTCCCCACATACACATGCACAAATATTTTTGTAGCAAAACCGTTGGCAGCTCTTAAAATCTGGTCAAAACAAAACCACACATTGCATTTATTTTTCTTTAAAAATTCAAATGATTGTATAAGTGGCTGGAATTATAGACACTTAGCCATTTCTCTTATCTAATTGATGGAAAAACTCACAACACTTCAGTTATTGGGGTGACATTAACACTGAGTTTCCAAAGAAATAAGGTTCTAGGCTACAAAGAAGGAGCCACCTTAGGTCTTTAGTAGATAAACATTTTGTAATTTTGTACATTATTTATTTTTATTTTATTAATGTGCATGTATGAGTGTTGTGTATAGATAAGTTAAAGTGTAAGTAATTACATGTATATAGGTACCCAAAGGGGCGGGACATCAGAGCTCCTGGAGTTGGAGTTATAGGGTGCTGAGAACCATGTGACATGGATGTTGGGAACAGAACTAGGTTCCTTTGGAAGAGCAGCAAGCACTTCTTCCTAATCCTTGGACTGCCTCTCTAGGATGGACCACATATGTGTTTTACTTTATTAACCAACACCTGGTCAACAATAGCAACTCAAATATCATTCATGTAAAATGTATTCTCTATTAAGTCCTTATGACTTCCATGGATTAAAGATGTATGGAAACTATGTGCAGCTAAGAGAATGATAAGTTTGATTTGCTACACAAAAAAAGAGAAAAGAAAAGCAAGACAAGATAAGGATATCTTCTTTAAGGGATGCTTGAGAAAGAAATCTTCAGTTTGAGCCTTGCTAAAGGAGCCTTAGGGAGAAACTGGGAAAGTGCACTTTTTGACTAGATGCCTCTAATTACTTGGGGCAATGAAGTAATTGGATATTTTACTACCATAAGAGAATAAGTAGAAATGTTTCCTTCTATGTTTTAAGATAGAATTTTGTGGGAAGAGTTTTCTGTCCCACCAGCCGGTTCCCAAATAACCACATGGAGACATTATTAATTATAAATGCTCAGCTGAAAGCTGTTTGTCTCCAGCCAGCTCTTATGACTTAATTAACCTATTTCTATTCATCTATGTGCTGCCCAAGACTCTGTTTACCTCAGCTATGAACTTCCCATGTTTATTCTTCAACATCTGGCTCAGGACTCCTCAGACTCCATTTCCTTCCCAGTATTCTGTCTACTTAAATCCTGCCTAGCTATAGGCCAGTAATCTTCTTTATTAAACCAATAACAGTGACATATAGTAACACACATAGAGGATTACACCATGGAATTTCATTTAATTTAGGGTGGGCTGACTTTAATGCCCCACTCTCTTAAGTGATTGGATTAAAGGTTTGCAACTTGCTAAGTTTATGTGGTTATAGGGATAGGACCAGGGCTTCCTGCATGCTAGGCAAGGGCCAAGTATCTCAGCTACATCCCCACCCTCGAGGCTTGAGCTTTAAGTAGGACTAGAGCTACAAACAATGACAATTGTATCAGAAATCTGTTAGTGAGACGATGGTTTAGTCATTTTCTGACCTTAGTGTGGCCTTGTCTCATCTTCAGTAAATGCCAGTCTGATTATCCAATGGGAGATTTTCTTTGAATTTATTATGTTTGTAGACATACGTGTACAAGTGTCCATGGAGAAGAGTTTGGAGAGCCATATCCCAAGGAGATGGAGTTATAGATGATCGTGAGACACTGACAGGTTCCTGGAAATGGAACTCATGCCCTGTGCTCTTAACCTTTGAGCCATCTTTCCGTCCTACAATCACAGGATAATTTTAAACTTCATCAGGTATTTTTTGTAGGAACTAAAGAAAGTTTGATTACAGCACACTTGAGAAAAGTACAGAAAGTTAAAATGACTATTCTTGGGTCCTTGAAAAAGAGATTTCCCAGAAGGTCATTACCACACTTGTAGAAACAGAAACACTTGAATCACCAAGCTAACAATCAGTTCATGGTACAGAAAACACTGCTGCAGTGGCCCCAGATTCACATAAGTAATAATTGTAAATTCAGATTAAAAAGTCCCTGAACTATATTTAATAGAACTCATGAACAATAATACTTTCTTATTTTATGAGAAGCATTGCAAATTAGTATCTCTGGCCTTTTGAAGCACCTATACTCTTAACCACGGTCAACCATGGTGCACTGACTCTGAAGAAATACCCTCTCTAACTGCTACATTTCTGGTGCTTATGTAAAATCATCCTCTTATTAATTCAAATGAACACATATAAATTAGCAGCCATTCTTCTTGACTAGGTTACCCTTCAATTTTGTTCCCAGTCTTATGGAGAACAACAGATGAAACTATGGTAAAGGTGCTTGGTGTAATCATGAGAAGTCTGGGAAGAGGAGGACAGGGAACAGAGAATTTCAAAATTTACACTGAAAGATCAGAAATGCCAGAGTGACCGCAGAAGACTGGAACCATTTATATAAAGTACTAAGTTAGAGGAAAGTAGAAGCAACCTGCCCAGCAGAAGGAATGACTAGCCAAAACACACTGACAGAAATGAAACCGTGGCTAGCAAGTGGACGTAGGTACATAAGTCTCCCAACAAGTCTGATGACATAAATTCAATCCCCAGGACCCACATTGTAGAAGGAGAGAGCCAATTCTAACAGTTGTGTGAGAAAAAGAGCAAGTCCTGAGTGAACGAAATCCTGAAGTCCTGAAGGAAAATATTTATTCTCTTGTCATGAGCCCAGCCATGTCAAGGACCAAAACCTAAGACTCATGAGAAAATGGCAAACTCTTCCAATACACTCATTCAGAGGTAGGGTCAGAGGGATATTAGAGCCTGGGGTCCGAGATGATGGTATGTGCAGAAAATATCCATCATAGTATTTCCCCCTTGGATATTTGTGGTCTGAAGACTGCTCTTCTATATAGATTGATCCAACCAGCATATGTATGCCTATTTCCTTGGTTCTGTCCTATACCCAAACTCTGACTCCTTATTTAGATGTATTTAATAGCCCTACCTCTCTGTTCAATCGTATATTAAAAATAAACTTGGCTTCCAGGGCACTGCAGCTTCTTCATCAGAGAGCCCATGCGAACAGGTCCCGATTTTCTGCCCATCTGTTTTTCTTCATTCCTTCACAGCCCCAGTTAGGTCAAGTACCTTGAGACATCCAAGGAGTAGTCATCCTTTGAACAGCAAATAGGTGCTGTGGATTTGCTCCGAACTTCACACACAGAGCAATAATTGTAATATAAGAGATTGGGAATTAAATATAATAAGACTAAAGAAAATGGCACTGTAAGCTAAAATAACTGAATGTTTATAAAAATTACAAGGTCCACACTAAGATCTGCATTCTGTGAGGAAAACTGCAATGAATTATTAACATCAAGCATGCAGGCAACATTCTGTTACAAAGACACAAAGGTGCTCAGAAAAGAATCTGGACCAAGTTATTTCATGATGGTGACATATCTGTAAAAGCAATTAAATTTTGTAGAGAGGCTAAATTGAAATACTGAAACAATTATTGAGAAATAGATATGTGTGTTTTTCAACTACCTGGGAAGAGTTACTTTTGCATTGGAATAATTAGCATATGTGAATATCATATTCTATAAGAAGAAAATAGGCCAACAACCACAAAATTAATGAGATATTATGTGCAATTCATTTGCTTTCATCAGCCTACTCATGGTGCTCCCATTCAGCACAGAGAGTTCAAGGAAATATATCTTAGCACACAGGCCTTTTAAATGCTTGCTACCACTCTGAGGGTCGAGCACTAGCTCTCTTCAGCCTTGTTGAAGGGAAAGATTCATGAAGCTAAGAAAAGAATTCCCACACTGAGAGACAACATCAAGTTAAATGGAGAGAAACTCCATTAAATTAAATTAAATTAAAAAATGGGGTACGGATCTAAACAGAGAATTCTTAACAGAAGAATCTTAAATGACATTTAAAAATCATTTAGATGACATTAAAAGACATGGATTACTCAACATCCTTAATCATCAGAGAAATGCAAATCAAAATGACTCTGAGATACCATCTAAAACCTGTCAGAATGGCTAAGATCAAAAATACTGATGACAGCTTATGTTGGAGAGGGTGTGAAGTAAGGGAGCCACTCCTCCACTGGGGGTAGATGTGCAAAGCTGTACAGCCACTTTGGAAATCCATATGGCAACTTCTCAGAAAATTGGGAATCAATCCACCCCAAAACCCAGTGATACCACTCTTGAGCATATACCCAAAGAACTCTCAACTATACCACATGATACTTGCTCAGCTACATTCTAGTAGCATTATTAGTAATAATCTAGTAACCTAAAACAACCTAGATGCCCCTCAGCTGAAGAATGGATAAAGAAAATGTGGCGCATTTATACAATAGAGTACTACTCAGCTGTAAAAACAAAGACAACACGAGATTTGCAATCAAATGGATAGAACTAGAAAAAAAAATCCCAAATGAGGTAATCCAAGCATAGAAAGACAAGCATGGTAGTACTCACTTATAAGTGGATATTAGATATAAAGCAAATGATAACCAAATTGCATTCAATGAGTCCAGAGAAGTTAGGTAACAAGAAAGACCCTTCAAGGGACTTAGGGTCAGGCCTGACAATAAGCACTTTCATCCACTGACCCACATCTTTGACCATAACGAAGATACAGTCATCCTTTATGAAAGGTATTTTCATAACATATAAACTTGAAAATAGCTATTTGTTTGAACTCATAAGGTTAGTATAAATGCGTTTCAGCTATCAAATTTTTGGATACATCTACACAACAGAAGTCATATTTGGCAAAGAATTCAATCTATGTATATAGTGATGAAGTTGAACACTTGAAAATGGCATGTACCAGCAGAAATGGAGCAATTTGAGCAGCGTATGATACATGGGGATAGGCTATACAATAAAACAAACAAATTAGAGTTGTATCAAAGCTGCAATGCCATTCTGAATTTATAGATTTTTTTAAAAGGACAAGAAGAACTAGTTTATTATGACCCATCCTGAGATGGCGCACATACCCCAAAAAGCTGAGAAACTCTGCATTTTACCAAAATACTAAAAATAGATATATGATAGACAAAAAATAGAGAGTAGAAAGTTAGATGAACATAGATGTTAAAAGAATAGACAGTCAGATAGATGAGAGATAAGTTTATGGTATGGTTGCAGATGACAGGAAGATAGATATGCATATGGTAATCAGAAGATAGGAAGATAGATGCAGATGGACAGATGTCAAAAAGATGTATGTGATAGATATGTGATCACAAGATATAATACATAGATAAATATTTACAAAGATTAGTAATAGAAAGAGAAAAATGTCAGTTGTGAGAAGGTGATGTGGAAGGAGGGAAGCAGAAAGAAAATGGAAGGGCAGATGGAATAAAATGTGTGGTTGGGATCCCTACAGGTTGAGCCACCTTGGATCTTACTATCTTCTACAGATCCAAGTTTCCAGATTTTGATGGAAGTTTAGCTTACCAGAGGTCACAACCAATGAATTTCACATTTTCCATACAAAGCGTTTCCCACTTAGCACAAGAGACAATGTGGATTTGTTGGGGTGAGGATGTGGGTCAAAGAATCCCAAGCAAACACCAAAAAAATTTCAATTACAATTCCTTATGGAACAGGAACGAGAAGTCCAACCTCAGGTGTGTAACCCAGGAACCAGAGAGAGCGAGTAAACGAGCCCTGGGCAGGCCAGCAGTTTTCTCTGGTTACCCAAAAGTTTATGCCCTAACCTAGTCCAACCTCTTAAAGGTCATTGGCTAAAGGAGGCTCCCCATCATGGAAATGTCCCATAGCACTGCACAAAGAGAAACACCTATTTACCACTGACAGAAACATTGATAGACTCAAAGCTCATGCTTCTCCTCCAAGTGAACATATACCTTTAATTATTTGTTTCAGCTGAGAAATAGTCATGGTTTACAAGTGTTTATAGGTTTGAACATTGGAGGTAGTATAGTCATCATAAGGGAGTAAATATTGAGAGTGTTTGCATGGGGCCTGATCAAAAGCAATTGTTAACACTTGGATGCTTAATTGCTGCTATCATTCCTCATATACGCATACATACATGGATTTGGGTAGCACTGAGATGTGAAATTCTATTCTTTTGCTATCAGGAAACCCTGGTAAATTGGAGCTTAGAGAACTAGAAAATTCTTTCCTTCCCCCTGCCACCCATCATCACCACAGCTCTCCCTGCCACCCTCCCCTGCCACCCATGATCTCCACTGCTCTCCCTGCCACCCAGTCTTTTCCCGCTGATTTGTTCCACATGTCATCTTCCCAGCCTCCATCCTCCCTCACCACCTTTCATTATCTACTCTTTTCTTCTTTGAGATTTTTACGGTTTTTTTTTCATTTTTACATCTGCTTATATGCAGACATATGTACTTTACAGGCTAGGATAGATAATGAGGGAAAGCATGGAGTTTCTCTTTCTGAGTTTGGGTCACCATAACTTTATACTTTCCATATGTTTTCATTTTCCTGAAAGATTCATGTTTTAAATTCCTTTGGAGCAGAGTAAAGTTACATTGTGTATATGTACAGCATGTTCATGTGTTGATCAGCATCTAGGCTGGTGCTATTTACTTGTCCTAAAATTTTCACAAGAGTCTATTTAGTAACTGATTCAGAAGCTGGGAAACTATGTGTTCTGTTGATTGAGGGAGATCTCCCTATATTTCTTCCCCACAAGTGCCATGAAACCTTCTTTAGCTCCTTTGATGCTGGGTGTAGATAACTCTTAGAAACATAACACATGCTATCCCAGGTCACTAGAATTTTCTTAATTTCTAACATTATCTCTTTAATAATGCAATTCAATGCATTTATCTCAGAAGCCAAAATCACATGCCAGAAACACTAGATACTTGAATGTAAATACAGTATTTGGAGAAGGGAGAAAGAGATCCTAGTTCAATGTACAATTAGACTAAAATATTTGACTGGGTTTTGTTGCTTTGATGTGTTTGGTTTCTTGGTTTATGTTTTTGAATTTCACTTTGGTTTTTCAGACAGGATCTTAGTATTCCACTATGACAAAGACAACCTTGAACTTCTAATCCTCCTCCCTCCATCTGCTAAATGATTAGATTACAGGTGTGCATCACCATGCCTGATCTATGCTGTGCTAGAGATGAGTCTTCATATGTAATAGGCAAGCAGTCTACCAACAAAGTTACATTTCCCATTTTTCTTAGTTTGTAGTTCACTAAAAGTTAAAACTATAACTTATTAATTTGCTGATTTAATTTCTAATACTCCCCAAAGGGCTGCTTTTACCTCTGAAGTTGGACACATATTTGACCAAGTGATTCTGGTGACTTTAAAACTCTTTGGAAACAATCTCTAGCAACAATAAATGCAAAGATACATTAAAACTTCTAAGGCAGTAACTGTTCACATGTACATATCTGACAAGCATGCCTGATGCATAAGCACACACACATTTGTACATAAAAACTGCTCTGACGTATAATATTTTATTTAATGCGTAATAGTTTATTTGCATTTCAATTAATCTCACCATTTTATTTCAATTTATTTTATATTAAAATTCCAGTAATGACCCACTACATTAGTTATACAGCACACTAATGAGGAATTATATGTTGGGGAAATACTGTTCTGAGAATAATTCTAAGATCCCTGTACCCAGGAATCCCATTGACACTAATAAATATATCATTTGTAGTCATCAATCAAAGGGTAATAACCAGAATTTAGGAATTACTTTTCTGTTTTGAGAATTTATTTGTATTTTAAGTACATGAGTGCTTGCCTGAATAGTATGCATACCGACTGCACATGAAAGCCAGAAGAAGGTGTTAGATTCTCTGGAGCGGGAGTTAAGGATGGTTGAGAACTATCACATAGGTACTGGGAACCAAATTCAGGTCCTCTGTAAGAGTAGTAAGATCTGAATCCTCTCATTAGCATCATAATTACAACTTTTTACATCAAGATAAAATTCTTTCCCATGTCTCTAAGAATATAAGTTAATTACATCTATGAACACAGGTATCAAAAGATTTGAGGTTTGGAATCAGTTGTGAGAAACACCAAGTCATACAATTGTGTATAGATTATTTTCCTTTTATGTAAATCTTTTTTATGAATAAAACCAAGCAATATATGTTGATGAAAGGACAGACATGTGGTTAAGTAGAAATTTAAGCAATAAAACTAATGTATCATTTTGAATATGACATTCAAGATAGTGTTGATCCTGGAGATAGGAGGTCACATTAAAAAGGGGTGATTCTAAACTACTAATACTGTTTCCTAAGCAGGGTGATAGGAAGTGTTCCTTTGTGTCTATTTAATGAATTACATTATTGTGCTACACTGTATGGTATATTCTACATAATAAAATGGGTTATAATAAAAGAATTATAGAGAAATAGCTTTAATAAAATATTCAGAAGAATTGTTATGAAGAGAATTCTGTGAAACTTGGGGAGTCCTGGTGAGGGGAGGGAAGAAGAATTGTAGGAGCCATGGGGTTCAGGTACATCAAAGAAAAACCCACAGAAACAGCTAGTATGGCTCATGGGAACTCACAGAGTCTAAACCAACAACCAGAGAGCCTGTATGGGACTGACGTAGGCCCTCTGCATATCTGTGACAGTTGTGTAACTTGGTTTATTTCTGGTACTCCTGGCAGTGGGAGCAGGGATATTCCAGGGCTTTGGCTGGCTTTTGGGAAAATATTCATCATGGTGTATTCCCTTGCCCAACCTGAATACAGGGAGACTTGTTTTTTCTTTCTTTCCTTCCTTTCTTGCTTGCTTGCTTGCTTTCATCCATTTATTTATTTGTTTGTTTGTTTATTTATTCATTTTGGTTACTTTATCTATTTGTTTATTTATTTATATTACTTTTGTTAATTCTTTATGCATTTTCACATCATGTATTCTGTTCCCAATTGTCTCCCTGTCCCATTGCAATATCTTTCCTCTGCCCTTCCAACCTACCCCCAACACAAAACAAAATTTTAAAGGAAAATGTAGTAAGGAGGCCACTAGTTAGTTCCTGGCTACGTATCCCTGAAATAATCACAATGAAACTGTATTATTTAAATCACTGCTTGGTCTACTAGCTCTAGCTTCTTATTGGCTAACTCTTACATCTTAATTTAAACCACCTCTGTTAATCTGTGCATCACCACAAGGTCATGGCCTACCGGCAAAGTTTCAGCATGTCTGTCTCCTGTGGTGGCTCCATGGCTTCTCCCTGAGTCTGCCTCCTTTCTCCCAGCATTCAGTTTAGTTTTCCTCACCTAGCTCTATTCCCCTATAGCCCTCCTATAGACCCAAAGCAGTTCCTTTATTAACAAATGATATTCACAACATATAGAGTGGAATCCCACATCAGGAAAACAAAAGAAACAATAAAAACAAAGAAAGAAAAGAAAACAACAAATAAAAAAAGAAAAAAAACTTGTCGTGGAAGCTGTAGTATGGCCAATTGAAACACACTGTTTACTGCTTAGGCTGTTGATCTCTATTTAGAGTGCTTTCACTGTCTATTGTAATTGAACAATGATAATGAGTACACAATTGAACACTGTGTCACTGGTCTGGCTTAAGGCCTCTGGTTTCTGTTACCCCACCCACCACAAATAATGGAGTTGCTTGTTCTTACAGCAGCTTGCTTTGCCATACTTTGCTGATTCCCATGGGAAGTCTGCCTTTTTCTAAGCAAATATGGAAGAGGGAGGGGTGGATTGAGGGAGGGACAGAGGGGAAGTGGGGGAGAAACTGAGAGGAGAGGATGACAGGAAAGCTGCAGTGAGGATATAAATAAATACATTAAATAATAGAAAATTATTAGAAAAAAGAAAATTTTACTCTAATTGCTTAAACTATACATATGTGTACATACATTACATGCAAATTAATTTGAAAATATCAACTAGAAAATTGACCTTAGGAATAGAGAATATTATGAGGCATGGTAGCACATACCTTTAATATCAGCATTTGGGATGCAGAGGCAGGAAGATTTCTATGAGTTTAAGGCCAGCCTGGTCCACAAAATGAGTTCCTGGACAGCTAGCGCCATCACACAGAGAAACCATGTCTCAAAAAATCCAAAAAAGAATAGAAAATGTAATTTATATAGTACCACTAAAGTAGCTGAAGAGCGTTCCCCTCATGAATGCACAGATACATACAGACATATATATGAGTAAATAAATACATATGTATACACAAATGTGGGGATACCTACACAGGCATACTCATGCACATAAATGCACACATGCACATATGAATGATGATGCTTGAATGCACAGATCTAAATATGCATACAAACACAAAACAGAAATTTACTTATATTCCCCTGCATATTAATACACACATACACACACATGCACATCCCGCACTTGTTCACACACAGGCACACACAAGCATGTATACATACTCACACATACAGGTACATACATTCAAGCATACATATAAACATGTACTCATAAACACATATGTGTATTTGCAGACTCTTACATATACCTATTTATGCACAGATGTACCCACATATGCATGCTTGCTCCCCAACCTTGTACACACAAACATTTGCAAATATACCTATTCATGCAGACACAAATCAACATGCAAACAACTATATACATGTATATATGCAAAGACATATTACACATTTATGCATGAACACATGCATGGATGTATATGCACATTTTTTCTTGGCAGTTCTACCAAGATATCAAAGGAAATATGGTCAAGATATAAGAACTGTATAATGACAGCTGAAAAACAATAGATGATTTCCAAACAATGTGCAACATATATTTGAGAAAATGTATGGGAACATACAGGAAATGTTTTACAAATAATTGTAAGTAAACTCCAGGTATAAAAGTTGGATATTGTGACTGAGTCACAACCTGCAGCTTTTCATTCTCTTAAAATTTATCAGTTGAGAATTTATTTCTAAACTAATGGTACAGTTTTGCCTGCTATTGACTTTTATTCATGGTTAGACGGACTTGTTGAAGGATGAAATGTACCTTAGTGAACTCCGTATGGCCTGCCTCGCCTCTGCCTTGCAGCCTGAGCACCACCATGGATAGTGTATTAATGGAAGTAATCATGCCTGTGTTCCAACAATAGTTTAGTTACCAAAAAGTGAGATCAGCTAATAAACCCTGCTTATGAGACAAATTAGTCCTTGAATATTCCACTCTGTGAAGACCTCATGATCATTTCCTTTAGGTTGTATTGTGCTGAGCTATTTGACTGTGTCTAGTTTCATAGCAATTGGAGCCGTGAAACTTAGACTGACTCAACACAAAGTCAATGTGCTATGGTGCAATTTTGTATGAGAAGACTCAGATACACTGAGGAATCAAGTCACCAAAGATGGTAGAAGACACACGATCACCTTCACTCAGTAATAGTCGAGTTTTTTCAAATAAGGCATTGTGTGGATTATACATATTAATAGTTAACTATAGATAACAATAATTTTTTATTGTCTCATAAAAGGAAGAAATGAAAGAACATTCCCATAAAATCATTTAACCAAGAGCAAGTACAGATTTGAATTGTCTGATTTATGGTCTTTCATCCTGTCTGTCAGTTGAGTCTGAATTTGCATCTGCCTGAAAATAGTTTTGTGACTCTGTCCCTGCATCCGTGTCGTGTGTGTTTTCTCTACTCTGTTTTTTATTAAATACTACAGAAAACATCACATGGGGAAAGAATGGGGGTGTTTACCGTCTATCATGCTCACTCTGTGTCTCATGGCCTCTCCTCTAACTATGCCCTTCTTCTCCCCAGGATTCTCTCTTCCACAAAAGTCCTTCCTAGCCATCTGCAAATCAGCTCTTTTATTAGCAATGAGAACACCACATCTCCACAGTGTACAAAAAAATATTTCATAGCAGCTTTGAAAATGATACACATGTATTGTTCTGGGTCAGGAAAATATATTAACATACAAGGATATAATATTACAGCTATGAAATAGTTTAGGATGTAGAATTGAATCGATAGGAAATCCAAGGCAAGTAAGATTGGGTGTTACATGTTACACCGTTCTCTTAAATGCAGATTAGACAAACAGTTTGAATACACATTAGGATAGCTGTCTTAAGTGACCTTGCAGTGAGGCCCAGACAATGTTCCAGTATTTTAGAATGTAAGAGACATTTTCATAATATTTCCTTGCCACAATAGCGTGATGGTTAATCTTCATTGTCATCTTAACTGAACTTTCAATCAGCATAATAGCACAGTGTTAGGTATGTTTATGGGGGTGTCTTCAGAGACCTTTAACTGAAAGAGGAATAACCCCTCCTACAGTGGAAACTTGTAAAAGGAGAAAGGAAGCTGGGTACTACCACTTATCTCTCTTCTTCCTGACTATGGAGATGATATGAACAGTTGTTTCAGGCCCATGTCTTCCCCACCATGTTGGAGTATTTCTGTAAACTGTGAATCAAAAAGAACTCTTCCTTCCTTCAGTCACCTCTGCCTGGAAACAGTTGCTACTACTAAAAGTGAAATTAAGACAGATGTGATATAGATATGAATAATTTACATTGGTATGGATCTTGGTTTATTGATACAAA
>LOEQ01003014.1:274871-293398 GCA_001685075.1 Bramus lutescens | reverse complement strand
GACAGTGGGGCTGATCTAATGGGAGCTCACCAAGGCCAGCTGGACTGGGACTGATGGAGCATGTGAATAATCAGTACTCTCTGAACATGGCTGACAAGGAGAGCTGACTAAGAACTGGGTTTTGATTCTACTTCATGTGCTGGCTGTGTGGGAGCCTAGTGTTTTTGGATGCTCACCTTCCTAGACCTGGATGGATGGGGAAGGACCTTGGACTTCCCACAGGGCAGGGAACCCTGACTGTTCTTTGGACTGGAAAGGAAGGGGGAGGGGGAATGACGGGATGGGGAGGAATGGGAGGAGGGGAGGAGGTGGAAAATTTTTATTAAAAAAGAATGCATTTTGAAGGTTCTGATTATCACAGGTCAAATATATGAGTGATCTATGTTGACTTTCAAGGTATTAAATAGTTTGAGATTATTTCACTCTGGTCTGCAACATTTTATCTCTCCATAAAGCACTGAATTCAATTGGTTGTTCTTGTAGAATATTTAGCACAGATATGGTTCTCTTTATTTTTCTGAAGAGTTCAGTTTACAGACTCTAGGAAATTGCCACTCCATCCTAACAGCAAATTAAAATGCTGAGAAGACTGTAGCATCCACAGGTCTTCTTAGACCTGTAAGAAAAATGAAGACAAATTGCCACCCTCAGCACAGAGAGAGTCACAGAGAAACACAGCACATCTGAAATTCTGATAGCATAGAAATGAGGATGGATTTCAGCTAGTGGAGCCCTCACCTGACATACAGAAAGCCTTGGAATAAATCCCCAGTACTTCATAAAAGCAGACAGCACCTCAAGAATAGCAGCTATCTTAAAGCCAGCCCTGAGGAAGTAGAACATAATAGTAATGGAATGGCTAAAGGCACCACGTGGACTGGGGGAGAGAGAAAATCGAATGCAGGACACTCACAGGAACTGCCCTCATGCCTGTATGGGTTTCACTTGGGGGGCCCTAACCAGCTTCTCAGAGTAGAGATAGGAGACAAACTTTATTTACTTCAGCATAGGTAGATGTGATGGAATGATTCTGAATCAAACCAGCCCTGTGTTCTTAGCAAATCCACATTAGGGAGAAACTGAGGCAGGTTAGCTAACTTGGAACAAGGAAATCCAATGGTTGCTTGAAGGTTTGATGTAGGAGGGTCTTCTGTTTTGTGTTGATTTCATTGGTTAAATAAAGAAACTGCCTTGGCCTTTTGATAGAACAGAAAATTAGGTAGGCGGAGTAGACAGAACAGGATGCTGGGTAGAAGGCAGGCAGTGTGGCAGATGCCATGGCTATCTGGCCCAAGACAGACAGAGGCTAGAATCTTGCCAGTAAGCCACAGTCATGTGGTGATACACAGATTTATTAGAAATGGGTTAATTAGATGTGAGAGTTAGCCAAGAAGAGGCTAGAGATAATGGGCCCGGCAGTGTTTTTAAAAGAATACAGTTTCTGTGTAATTATTTCAGGTAAAGCTAGCTGGGCACTGGGAGGCAGCCTGCTCGCCTCATCACTAAAAAGGTTTACCCAATAGCACAGCTGTTTTATAAGAATGGTCATGTATCTCTTCAATGGGGGCAACAGAACTACCCAATACCATGGAAAATAAGACCAATGGGTACAGTTTCTAAATGCTCTTTGTTTCATATATATGGAATTTCCATATCATTATTCTTGTGAAATTGACTGTTACCATGATGCATCTGATAAAACTTGGCACATCTGAAATTGCAATATACATCAATTAGGACTGAGGATGGAATTCAGTTAGTAGAGCACTGGCCTCACACACAGGAAGCCTTGGGTTTATATCCCCACCACTGCATAAACAGAATGATACAGAGATATACACCATAATTCTAGCATTTTGGAGGTGGAAGGTCAACTTCCACCTTACCCACCTTACCCTACCCTTCCTACCTCATCTCTCCACCTTTTTACCCCCTCTGTACATTGGGCTAGCCCCTCCCAATCCTCCCCAGTCTCCTCCCATACCAGATCCCACCATACCTCTGCCCTTCTCTGTCCTCTCCGAGAGGTGGCAGAAGTCAATGGAATTATAAAAGTTACGTTCCCTTTTCTCTTCCAGATCTCTCTCAAATAAAAAAGCAGCTAGGTTCCTTTTCTACTAATCCTTCTGCTTAAAGTTAAGAAAGGTTGAGGAGGGCTCCCAAGCCCCTATACATAAATTGGTAAACATGGCCTTTACATGGCTAAAACAGGCAGCTAACATCCAGGCCCACACCTTAGCAGCCACCCTAAGGTCACAGGAAGGGGACAAGGGAAGCTAACCACAAGGCTCTACCCAGATAGAGCACAACCTAAGCCAACCTCACAGACAAGGGTGTTTCAAGTGTGGCCTAAATGGTCATGGGGCATGATATTGCACTAAGCCTCCTTCGAGATTATGCCCTATCTACCAGCAGCTTGGACATTGGAAATCACAGTGCCCCCATGTGGGCTTGTCCTCTATGCCACACCACAGAGGTACAGCCTCACTAACATTGGCAAGTGAAACTGTGCCAGCCTTCAGACCTCTCAGCCTTGTAGAGAATTGATGCTATCCAGACTTGGTATATTCTGTAAACCTATACAAGCCTAGGGTAAAGCTACAAGTAGCAGGCAAGTCCATTACTTTTAATTTGGACATGAGAGCTCTGTTCTAACATCTCACTCGGGCCTTACATTCCCCTCACCAATTTCAGTTATTGGGGTAAAGAGGACCCGTTCCTCCCCACTTAAAACTTTCCCACTGCCCTGCATTCTTGAAGGACAATTTTTCTCTCATTCTTTCTTAGTGATACCTGCTTGCCCAGCACCTTTACTCAGTCTAGATTATCCTTAGCCACTTCCCCAAAACTTTGTTCTGCTTCTTGGAGCCCTTTTTAACTACATCCATCTCCGAGATCATATTTTACAGGTTCACTCCTCCTGCCATATGTGTGCCCAGGCCAACCCACAAGGAGGTCTCCACATACATCAGTCTCTACACCAGCTTTGCAGACACCATATGGGCAAAGATTGGCAGGTTAATTTCATTCATATGCCTGCTCATAAAAAAACTCTGTTATCTCTGAACACTTGTGGACACTTTTACAGGATGGATAGAAGCATTTCCAGTCTTCAGGGAAACAGCAGATGTGGTGGCTCAGGTCTCTGAAACCTCGATGGACAGGACCTCACACTACACCTGTCTTCTCACCTCCCCCAAGGAACAGATGCCTGACATCTCCGGGATGACAGTACTTGGGATGCCTTTCCAGCCACACCTCTAGCTGAGCGTGGACCCACCAACACCTAGCTCTTCCCTTCCCCACATCACCCTATACCCGCAGAAAGTAGCCAGACTTGAGTCGATGCCCCTTTTTCGCAGAGAGCCCAAATTGATGGTCACAATTATCACTTCAGTTTCCTGTCATCCCTATATCCAAAGAGTCTGGAATGTTAAATTGGGAGTGTAGACCCAAGCTCCTTGCATTCATCCCTGCCCCCAGGCCTGAGAGCTGTGTGGGTATGGACTCCAAATCCCAGCATGCCAGGTCGTGACCCCCCCCCTTCCCCAGGGAGGGGTCAGGACCACTCCCATAGGATATTTAAGTGAGCTCCCGAAAGAGAAACATGTGGTATCTTTTCCTTCCTCCCAGAGGTCATGTTAGCGGCCTCCCGGTTCCCCCTCAGGGCTACCCGAGAGCACAAGAATCCCATTAAACCTGGATATTCCTTAATTTGGCTTGTGGTGATTTGGCTTGATTTGGGATTTTTGCTTTGGCAGAGAGCTCACAGTAGGAAAAATTCCTAACAGTGAGCACCATGCAGAATGTCCAGAAGCTTGAGTATCAGCGAGTTCTAGGTAAACAACAAATTCTGAGAGCCATGGCTTAAGCAATTCTAGCACAGGTGTCTCCTGTTTACCTGCTATTTTATCTCCTTATCAGATGTGTTTTTAGTTTGTGGCTATGGTGTATCTGTGCAGTGAATGCACAATCTGACCAGTTATGAGTCTTTTCATTAACCATTGTTCTCTGTGAACAGAAGCTTCTGTGATCCAGGCTGAGAACAGCTCTTGTCTATGTGTATGAACACAAATATTTATGATTTTTTGGCTACATGACCATTTAGCAAAACATCAATAGTGCATATTTCTCCAGCATACAGCTTCCCAACAGGTCACTCTTAGACTACACTAGAAGGTCACATGTCTCCTTTGTGATTCACCTGTTTTCTGAGTATGTGATCCCAGAATGCCTTTTCCCTGTCATTAGCTCCAAGCCTCTCTCTGCCTTCTTCAAATACCCAAAGACCCATCCTTCCCAGGGGTCCACATGGAACTACTTCAGCTCATCTACTGAAAATGGCATAGGGATATCTGCTTACCTACAGACAACACAATGAGCACAGATGATCAGCCCCATCAGAAGCTTCCCTGAATAGCTCAAGGTCATAGTCTACCACTGCATGACTGTGACTTTCACCTGACTCCTCACATGCCACCCAATATGAAAATTAGTGTATTTGTTTCTCATGGAAGCTATACCACATCTAAAGTCGAGGGACACTCCCAGCAAAGTTAGCTTTGGAGAATTAATTTTAGAGTTTGAACTCCACGTATGGCTTTTCTGTTTCTTGCTCTGGATGCCATGCTGATGCTCACATTCCATTCTCCTTGATGATTCTGTGAACAATGACAATCTCTCAAAAGGCAACCCACAGGGCATTTTCTAAGGGTAGAGGTTATTCTCTGGAAGTACCCAGTCACCTCTGTGTCAAGACAATGTGAAGATAATCCTACAATTTTCTCTTTCTGTAGATTATTATGGGTTTTTCTTAAGAGCTAGATGATAGGGCTGGAGAGATAGCTTAGTGGTTAAGAGCACTGACTATTCTGCAAAATGACCCGAGTTCATTTCTTAGCACCCACATGATGGCTCACAACTGTCTATAACTGCAGTTCCAGGTCCACCATCACACAGACATACATTCAAGAAAAATACCAGTGCACATTAAAACAAACAAAAATCATAAACATAAAGAAAGAACTGGATGAGGTGTTAGTATTTTGGACCCATAACACCTTGCTTGGGCTTCTCTATATTTCTCAAGACCCAGTCCTTATCACATGCTTTTCTAAGTTTGGAAGAGAGTCCTCCATAATGGCTCTCTTCTGCTTGGTTTATACAAAAACAACGTGCCCCCAACTGCTCAACCCTCACTGTTTACATAGACTATTCAAGAAGATGTGCTTGAGACAGTTGCTTCAGTGGGTCTATTGCCTAAAAGCAAGAGATAAACGCTTATGCCTGGCTCACTTTTCCTTATTCTTTTTTTCCTGTCCACTTAAGACCCCATCCCATGGGAGAATGCCACTCACATACAGGGTAAATTTCCTCTCCTTATTCAAAACTCTCTGAAAATTGACAGACATACCCGGAAGTGCCTTAGTGACTCCAAACCCAGTCAAGTTGAACATGAAGATTAACCACTGCAACTGGTAACATTAAATTGACCCAGTTGCTAATCACAAACCAGAATGAAATTTCAATATAATTAATTAACAAGGAGCAGAGAAATTCAGGTCAAAGACAATGATCCAAAACTTAATTCTTAAGATTTATAATTAATTAGAGCACTTGCATTAAGCATTCTAGCTTCTCTCAATATGTGTAACCCGTATCAGTTTCATGACAAGCATTTTATACATAGCCACTCATTGCACTGTTTCAGAAACATTTCCCATTCCTATTTTACAAATAAAATATGGAGGTCACTCATAAAATCTGAGACTATTGGAAAGCAATTAACATATTCAAGTTGCTTGAAAATGGCTAAACATTTGAGGCAGTACAGTAGTTCTCTGTGTAACATGAGCAACTATTTTACAGTTTATATTTATTTTTAAATAATACAAATAAACATATACAGTGTGTGTGTGTGTGTCAGAGAAAGAGAGAGAGAGAGAAAGAGAGGATGTGCCACATAACCAAAAGTGCCCCCAGAGGTCAGAAGAGGGCATTGGCTACTCTGGATTTGGAGTTCGAGCTGGTTGTGAGCCACCTGTTGTGGATGCTGGGAACAAAGCCCTGACCCTCTGCGAGAGCAGCAAGTCATTTTAACTGCAGAGCCAACTCAACTGTCTCAGATTTAAAGCTCCTTTGTCATTTCCAGGCAAGAAACTCCATTTCATCCAAGTCAGTTTCAACGCCAACAAATTTCCACAGTCATCTACACTTCACAGCGGGAGACACCAACAGCAGCTGGCCTGGAAGAATGCTTTCTGGAAAACAGCACTACCTGTCCTAAAGAAACAATTCGAAGAGGCATGGTTAGTATGTTAGGAGAGGCTGTGTTCTCCACAAGGCACTTAGCCCTGTCCGTCTGCCATTCTCTTCTTTGCTCTTCAAAACTCTGTGGATTACACATCAAAGGCTTTGCTTTGAAATTTAACTATATTTCCGTTTGACTTCATCCACCCACATCATTTTTAAAACATAGCAATTAATACCATTTGCCAGGTGATCAGTCAAGTATAAGATTGATAAAGACAGGACAAATTCTTTCTTTCATTTTCCTGTCTTTGATCTTCTCACTGTGTTGGCAGAATACTTTGATTAACTGTCCTATGATCTGACATTTAATTCCAGATCCTGCACACAATAATCATGGGAATCTGAGCATGTCATATAATCCATGGTGCCTTTCTCCCTTTCTTGCATGTGTGCCTTTAAGAAGAGATACACTTGAAAAGGCTAGCAAGAGATATCTTGATTCAATGTTCATATTTAATTCATCAAGGAGATTATTTCAAGACAACATAGTTAATTTAAACTAAGAAATATTATTTAATTGTTCATGTGGGATTTTGTTGTTGTTCTAAGCACAAAAGTACAGGTCCATATTAACTTTTATTAACTTTTAGAAATATAGACTTTGTTTTGACAAAATAATAGTAAATACTATGATGAATTATATAGATGTTAATGCTAATCTTGTAATATAAAATGTTGTAATACATGTAAAATTTGAAAATACCATGTAGAACATGAAATCTTAGTCTATGAAACTAAATGATCAACAAGTCTCCATTCAGTGTTAACATGCTATAAGTCTACGCTAAAATGCTTAGTAGATGACATAGTGAGTTCTCACTTATCATACCAACCCCCCCCAAAAAAGTGCCTCATTCAATACTGGACAAATCGCTAACAAATATATAAATTTGGGAAAATGTGTACAGAAAATCGGAAGATAAACTTGAATTTGTTTTATGATTTCTATTGTATTAAAATTAATATTTAGATAACTAGTGTGTTATTCAACTTTATCTGAGACACTCATATTTTAAAGAGAAAATGTTGATTTTTGACTCGTGGGGTCTCAGGTGACTCAGGTTGGCTTTAAACTTGTAAGGTAATAGATGGTAGTATTGAACTCATGATTTCTCTGCTTTCATTTCCTACATGCTGGGTGTGCACCACCACACCTAGGTTATGTGGCACTGGGGATCAAACTCAGGAGTTCATACATGCTAGGCAAGTACTGCACCATTTTGGTTGCATCCCCGCCAAGACCTTTAGGTTTAGATACTTTTAGCTCACAGTCATGTTTGCTACTGTTCTTGGGTCTGGGCAATATAGCACATTGCAGGAGGAGCTCATTATGACTGTATTACTGTGATCAGAGTCTGCTACAGGTGCGTAAAGACTCTGGCCTTCTTAGTTAATGAATCAGGTTAAAGGTACATATAGACTGTAAAATATCAACAACATTTGATTTAAAAACAAAGCCATCGAGCAGATCAGAAAGAAATAGGCTTATAAGAGTGGCAGGCCTTGCCAACTGGTGGTTCTGTCCACTTTTAACCACAGCACTTAGGAAACAGAGGCCAGTCTGGTCTACAGAGAAAGTCCAAGGCTAATCTAGTCTACAGGAAAAGTTCTGGGACCATCAGGGTTACACAGAGTAACCTCTTCTATGAAAAAAAAAAGGAAAGAAAAGCATGACAGACTACACAATTAAGAGTATTCAATGACCCAAATTACTACTGGCCCAGGCTTCTTTCTGCAGATTTCAAGAACGGGAAGATTTGAGTTGTTAAGGGGCATAATTTGTATTGTTTTCTCTTTTGTTTAACAGATTTGAATGACTATGTGTCCTTTCTCATGATGCATCTGGCCTTAATTATATGCATACCCAAATATGCAGATTTTCTCAATGGCAAATGCAACCAAAACTAGTTCCTGACAGATCAATCTCCAAATCCTTTACCCAGAAATAACTGGAGTACAATTCAGAGGAAACTGCTCATACCTGATAGTTGTTGGGGGAAAGAGAAACTTAGCCAACTTTTCAGAGTGTATTCTATCATAACTGGATGCAAATAAGGATCCAAGGTTGTTAGGTGCAGTGTTAGGAGAGAGGCATGGGACATAATCCCTGCCTCTGATGAAGGTCTAAGGTTTTCAAGAGCCTTACTAGAAGAGGAGTGCATGCCCAAACCAAGGCAAGTGGACTCCCAAGTTGCAGCACTATTCCCTATGCTTTCCCGACTCAGTGGAAAGAGAACACCTCTTACTCTATGTCTAGGAAATAAAATTGAAAGAATGAAATCAAGAATATATTTTCAGTGTAAAGGACAAGTTACCAGTCACATAAAGACTTCCCACTGGGCCACACACCTAAAAAGTTTACCCTCTCCTAAGAGGGCTAGACTGGGCAGCGAGACTTTAACACACTAACCTTTGTGAATCACTTAAGATAAAGACTATAACATAAACATAATGTAACACTCACAATGTATTGTGTGCCTGTGGAGTTGCCAATGAGTGTCCTCCTCAATCACTCTCAACCTTCAATTCATAAGTCAAGATCCAAGTACTTGGGAGGCTGAGGCAGAAGGATGGAAGTCTCAAAGCTAACCAAGGCTATATAGAACATAGTGAGACTCTATCTCAAGTGAAAAAGAAAATAAAAAGGAAAAAATTGACATGGATGGGTTAACAATAAAACATGAAGTTCATGTCAAAAATTGGTTTAAGATTAAAAAAAAACCCAAAACACTGGCCCTAAGAGTTGATTTATTCAGTATTGACTTAAATAACTTTTCCCTATTCTGTAAAAAAAAAAAATTGCAGGTCTTGTTCCACTTCAAAATTATTGATTTGTATCTCATAAGGATCTCAAATTATAGCATAGCTGTCAGCATCACAGATAAAGACTAGTGATTATTTTGTATATTATTTCAAGACAAAAGTGTTCACTTTTCCAACCTGATCAAAGAGACCAACAAGTCACTAGAGGAAAGGAAAGCTGTTGAAGGCTGTGCTCCATGTTTCCTAGATTGAACATACAGAGCTCCACAGATTGGATGTGTCAAGCAATATAAATGGTCTCTTAATATTAGAGAGTAAACCCAGTCATGAGAGTTGAGGGATTCAGTTGCTCCTTGGCTTCTAGAAGGTACTCTTCTCACTGTGTACTTACAGACATTAGGGCCTGGACATACATGGTATGTGGATCTTGGAGCTTCTGGACTAACTCTTCCTGTAAAGACTACCCTCTGGTGCTAAAGAGTTGGCTCTGCAGTTGCTGGTTAATCATAGGGCCTGCATAGTTCCCCACCAGGTCTTTGCATTTATATTGTAGCTTTCAGCTTAGTATTTTCATGAGACTCCTGGACTCCTGACTGTGTTAACAAGTGGGTCTTTGATTCTTTTTGAATTTATTTATTTTTATTTTATAGGCATTGGTGTTTTGTCACGGGTGTCTGGACGCTAGAAACAGGAATTACAGGCAGTTGTGAACTGCCATGTGGGATTTTGGAGTCAACCAGGTCCTTTAGAAGAGCAGTCAGTATGCCCAACCACTGAGGCGCCACCTTTCCAGCCCCAGATCTCTGATTATTGTGCCTTCTCTTATGGCTCTTTTGGTACTTTCTTTGTTTTATCTTATTTTTTTATTTTGTTGTGTTTTGTTGTTATCTTTTAGAAGCCCATTCTAATGAGAGAGAGAATGGGAGTAGTTACAGATGGGACGAAAGGCCGGTAGAAACTGGGAGAAATACAGGGAAAGGAAATAGTAATCAGGATATATTGTGTGTTGCAAGGAGAGCCAGACCCACTTGTGCGTCTCGACTGCCAGCTAGCTTAACCCCAAAATAACCACATGTAAATTGTATTAATTAAATCATTGCTTGGCCCATTAGCTCTGATTTCTTATTCGCTAACTCTTACATATTAATTTAAACATCTTCATTAATCTGTCTATTACCATGAGGTTGTGGCCTACTAGCAAAGTCTCAGCATGCCAATCTCCAGCAGCAGGTCCATGGTGTCTCTCTGACTCTGCCTTTTTCTTCCCAACATTCTGTTTTATCTTCCCCACCTACCTACATTCTACCCTATGAAGGGCCCAAAACAGTTTCTTTATTAACCAATGAAAACAACACAAAGACAGAAGGACCTCCTACACCATTTCCCCTTTTCTGTTTAAACAAAAAGGAATGCTTTAACTTTAACATAGTAAAGTTACATATAGCAAAAATGTTATCAAGCAAGAATTACATATTGTATTAAAATTTATATATTTTCAATAAAAGGAATTTGGAAAACTTGTTAAATAAATATTATGGGGGATTAGGACAGAATTTTCAATTAAAAGAAAAAAAGTGTTTCCTGCTTTTGTAGAGAACCTGAGTTTGCACTTGAGCACCACCATCAAGCATCTTATAAGATCCTAGAACCTCAGCTCTGCGGTATTTTCTTCGGCCAGCTTGTACACTGTACATTCCCCTACCCCAAAACACAGACCCATAAGGAGGCACACTTTTTAAATAAATTAAATCTAAATGTGCATGTCCCCAATGACATGATATGGAACTTCTTAAAAGATAAAAACACCCTAGGAATCTCACTTTAACTTAAAAACCTCTTCAAAGGAGCCTTCTCCAAACATCAGTCACATTTTGGGCAGAAGAATTAGTGGGTCAATAAATGAGCTTTAGAGGAAAGCACTCTAAGGCATATTCGTGTAATTCTAAATTGCATGTGTAACTCTGCCTTCTGTCTCTTTTTACTACAACAATAAAGATACACTGACTAAATTTGATGCATGCTATTGTTTTTGTTTCTACATAACTTTTGAAAAGAAAGATTGCAGATTATCAATCATATATCAATTATATGGAACCCAATCTACTATATATAAGCAGCAACAGTATATAAGCAACAATAGCAATAAACCTCCTTCAGAGGTTTAAATCTAGCTGTGGCTTTTATAATACTAAATTGGACTTGTTCTAAATGTAGGGCCTTTTGTATCTGACATTACCTTAAGCACATTTTTACATGAAAGGAAATGCACTGTGAAAAACAAGCCTTTGGGTGATTACACATCTAATTCACACTTTTCCATAGAGTCGACCTCTTTCTGTGGCTCATTCATATGTTATGTTGCCTTTCTCCCTCTTTCTTGGATGACTGCACTTACTGTCAAGCTATTCTTACTGTTGTCAGGGGTTGGTGATCAGTGGTAATCCTAAATCTGTCACCACGGATAAAGGCAGCAGTCTTCCAGCCTTCCACAGCCATCAGCATTTAAGATGGGTGTGGCACTCATGAAGCTACCCCTCTGAGATAGACCTTTTCTCCAATGCTGGTGCCTTGGATTCACAATTGCCCCTCTCCATGCTGCTATGTCTAGTTCCTGGGGCAGCCATTTACATTAATGCTGGTTCTCTCTTCCTGATAAGTAACTGATACAAAACTATAAACTTTGGGGGTTTTTTTTGTTATGTATGCATGTAGTATACACTCACACACATACACACACACACATGCACATAAATAAAATTGAATCTTAAAAAATAAAGAAAATAAGTACATGTCACCATGCCAGATTTAAAAAAAACTTGGGACCTGGAGATCAAAGTCAGGACCTTGGGATTTTGTTGGCAAGTTCTCTAACAATTGAGCAATCTTCCCAAGTCATTTTTAGTTGCATCTGATATTCATACCTATTAAAATAACATTGTTTGGCTATTTTATTTATAATTCCATGGATGAAATATTGACTCAGAAAGAGGCAAAGTCCCTTATAATTGTGCAAAGTACTCAAGAGTTAACTGGAGTTATCATCAAATATTTGCAGAATTCAAATTATTTTACATTAACTTCATTTGAGTAGAGATACCAAATGATGCTTTAATAGTCTGATAAAATTTCAGTCTTATTTTCCTCATTTAATCCTTGGCTAATAATGATCTAGTTAAAATCTCTTAACCACTCAATTTTCTCACATGTAAAATGGAGATGATATCATTTACTGCTTGGATTTCCAAAACAACAATACAGTTAACCAAATCCTTGGCCTAGAATACCAAATATTACAAGAACACAATTATGAATTGACCCTCTATTCTGAGTGTGCCATGTCTTTAGATTTTTATTAATAATGCCTACATGGCAATTTTTAGCAATATTCCCCTAGAGTCAAGGTCCTCCCCTTATACACAGTGTGTGTGCTGATTTGCAAATGTTTATGATAAAAGGTGTGGTTTTGAAAGGGGAAAGTGATGTTCCTATGGAATAATAATCAAGAAATACATATAGATTGATATTCAGTCATCCAACTAAAAATGTTAAAGGTATGAGGAAACCAAAAAGGAAAGCAATCCAGTTGGTTTTATTTATTTTTTATTGATTGATTGAGTGAGTGAGTGAGTGAGTGAGTGAATGATTATCTGTTTGTATATCTCATGTTGGTCTTGAATTTGCTTAGTGAGTAAGGGCAAATTTGAAATTCTGGGATTTCAAGTTTATACCACCATTCCAGTGGTGCATAGTAGAGCATGCCAATAATCATAGCTCTTTCTATGTAGATGAAGAAATCAGAGTCAAAAGGAAATAAATCTAAGCTACATACTGGGGTTCTTCTGAATAGTTCACAGCTGGCGGTATAGGGCAGTGGTGGTCCTGTTTCCTACTGTGGGAAAACATTTAGTCCCCAGCAGATGGAAGTCATGAAGGACATTTTGTGAGTTAAGGGGGAACATCTCTTCATTTTGACTACTATGATTACTACATGAATGTAGGATGGTTTGAACACTTAAGGTGATATATACTGAAAATTAGAGTCTACTCTACACAAGTCTGTCCCATTGAAAAGACAGTCCCATGCTTGCTCTACCTTTCATAATTTACAGTCACTATTTCATATATCAACACGTAGATCTTAAGGTAGTTTAGCTAGTAGATAGCATTCTCATTGTTTCACAGGTAAAATAAAAAAATTGAATGCTCAGAATGAGAAGCATATTCCTGAATCCCTGACCTAGCATTCTCTCTTCCCAAAACTGGTATTACAAGGCATATGTCTACTGTCTTCCTCTACCACTCACTTACTTATCTTTAGAAATGGGTCAGTAACTGGCTAGACTAGCTAGCCAGCAAGCTCCTGAAGTCAACCTGTCTCACCCACCCCTCTCCAGCAGTGGGGGTCTTAGGCATGCACTCACCCACTCATATGTGTTCTTGAAATTCATACCCAGGCCCTTATGCTTATATATCAAATATTTTACCCAAAGAGTCATCTGCACAACCATTCTAGTGAATTCCAATATTAAAAAATGATGAACATTTTACTAGGACAACTGAGCATCTTTTGAAGTTTTATACTTTGTCTTTATTGCTCTCCTAACATAAGAAGAAAATGTCTAAAAAAGTGTATTAACATCATCCTTTTGCAGCAATTCCAACGGTGCTGCTTTCGATGAAAATAGGTTACTTTTATTTCTAGCTATAAACTTTCTCCCCAGGGACTATAAATTAGCCAGGCAAGCAGGTCAACTTTAAAGGCACACAAAGTAGACAAAGGCTACCACACTGATGACATTTCTTTACTGAAATAAGTTCATGTTTATCATGAATCTTTTCACTTATACAGATAGACAGTGATAAAAAGCCACACAAAGAAATTAAGCCTTATGGAACTACTATCAGGATTCCTCTGGGTCTTTCTTCTCTCAGTTCTTCCAGTTCTTAGAATGAACTCAGGAAAAACACATGATGTAGTGGAGGAGACATCCTGGCAGAGATCATCATAGAGGCACTCCCAGGGAGAGTATACAAGAGCTAAAGGGACCAACATGCTAAACCTTGTGTTTATACTGACTTTAGATTGTTTCTGGAACAACATTCTGAGGAACATTTTCTTGCCCATGTGATTAACAGGTACATTTGGATGAACCTTTATGGGTGGGGACATGGGGACTATAGTATAGTTGTTTCTTTACCAGAGATCTTCTAGATAGATGACAGTTTTATGTTATGGAAACTGTTTTGAATGTCATGTCTCTCCTTGGGGCCAGAGCTATGACTCAAACCCCATTTTTGTTTGAGTTTTTTATGTGTGTGATTTTGCATGTGTTTGCATGTGTATACACATGCCATGGTGCACATGTGGAGATCAGAGAACAACATCCTTTGTCAGTTCTCACATTGCACCCCGTTTGGGGAAGGATCTCCATGTTTTTCACTGTTATGTGCACCAGATAAACCTGGCCCATCAGGGTCTAAAGATCTTCCTGTATCTGTTTTCCATGCTGCCATAGGAGCTCTGGATTGTAAATGTGCATTGAAATGTATACCTTATATGTGGGTTGCTGGGATTTGATCTCAGACCTTCACATTTCATTCAACAAGTGGTTTTACCTACTGAGCAATCTCCTCAAGCTAGATCCTATACTTTTGAGCAGTAATCAATAACCTGTAGTTTCAGTTCCTTGATTGACAAGCTGCTGATCATGAAGGAAGACTCCATCCTCAATTATTCCAAAGTTCCTTAAAGTCAGACTAGCCACTTGTCACAAGGAAAATAACAATTAACCCAACATACGTCACTTAGCATGGAACAATAGTACATCTTCCTGTCATCAAGAGTTTAATATCAGCCATAGTTGACAGTCCCTCCTGGAAGGCAAACACACTTTTGACTATTCAGTTGGCTCATGTTATACTGGTAAATTCCAATGTGTTGTTTGAACTCATTGAAAAGCTGGCTCTGGAGCCAGATTAGCCTCCCCATTTCAGACCCAAGAATTTTGAACCTGTCCTCACAAACCTTTTATCTGGGGATAGGCTGTACCTTCTAATTCTGCAGCAAGGACAGAAGAGTACAGCAAAACAGCCAAGAGTAAGCACACTGAATCCTTGCGAACAGCTTGAAGGCAAACCATTTCCAACAGACATTACTCTTGCTTATCCCATGATAGAAAGGTGTCTGCAGTAGGAAATAGAAGCCAGAAATTCAGTCATGGAAAGCTCATTAGTGGACAGAAAGCTTAACTGGGAACACCAGCTGACTGCCCCAAATTCCCTTGTCAGTTTCTGCTGGATGCTGTGAGCCAAGTTGATGAAATTATCCCTATCTATTGTTATTTTACTTGGAAATCTCACACAAGGGGACACTCTACTCTGGTCTGCAACTCCAGATGACTGCCTCAGTGGAGCGTCCCAAGTCCAGTTTTGCTGGATGTTTTGCGCATTTGAATTGCTATCTATCTGTCTATCTATCTATGAAATGTGATTATTTGCTTCTTTTGACATTAATATAGCTCCATTTAATCCTGTCAGGCAGTCAGGATATGCAAATGTACTTCTGCTCCTTTTTTGTAACTATGAGGTCACCTGGGGAGTGGCTGCCTTCCCATAGTTGGTCTAGAGCAGCTCCTCTGCCTAAACAACAGAATGCTAATGATTTGATGTCTCAGAGTGTTAAAGCGATTGACCGAATTGTCCTTAGTATAATGTTAATAAAGTCTTTTGTTACCTTATCCCTCTCCCGCTTCCATGCTTCCATTTACATTGGGTATAAAAGCTATGGAAAAATGCCGTAATTTCAGTATTTACTGGAATGCCCTCCCAGTATTTTCTATGGTTTCTGTTCTTATTATTTGTTTTCAATGGTTTCTGTTCTTATTATTTTTCATGTGTCTTCATATTATTTACTTGTATTTCTAAATTTTCATGTCCCAACCTTGAAAGAGATATTTTTGTTGAGGTTGGTCCACAAATTTATCTAACTATCTAATCTAATCTATCATCTTTCTATCTATCTATCTATCTATCTATCTGTCTGTCTGTCTGTCTGTCTGTCTGTCTGTCTGTCTGTCTGTCTGTCTGTCTGTCTGTCTATCTATCTATCTATCTATCTATCATCTATCTACCTACTATTTATGATCTAATACTTGATTATTATATGAATTGTATATTTAATAAATGTACTCATGGAAATCTAAAAAGTGACTAATATAGATCATTCTCTGGACAGAACAGTGGCTGTCTCACTGCCAGCATGGCTGAAAAGCACAGCACTTCCTACAATGATAAGATAAGCAAGCCTATTTCTAAGTGGAAACTGAATAGATAATCTCACAGAAACTGAAATATGAGTGGATTTGTCAGTGGTAACTGATGAACCACAACTACTAAATGGTATAGATTGATATAAAAGACTACAAGCCACAGAAGCTGGAGATTTGGAACATCAAACTAGTATATGTGGTCAGAAAAGATACCAGAAAGAAGACAATGAATTTGGCATTATTTTCATGGCCTTTTTAGATCTTTAAAAGGCCTATACTTTTATTTATTGGTTAGTTAAGAACCCTTGGATGGTTAGTCAGAAAATTGTCTGGATTTTCCAGCGTGTCCAACCTTGTGTGAGTGCATGCAATATACTGGTAGATAACAATTTCATTCAAGATCTAAAGATTGGAACTCGTGGATATTATAGGAAATAGTGTGTATTATCAATGTAATGTTAGATGTCTTGTGAAGCTTGGAACAAAGAGATGCTTAGTAAAAGAAGTGAAAAAAAAAGAAGCTCCAATTATATCAAGGCAGGCTATCCTATGGTCTTAGGGAGATGGCGTAATGGAAATAGGTCTTACCATGCTTGCAGACAGACCTGGGTTCATATCCTTGAATCCTTTTAAAACTGGACACAGTAGTAAATGTCTGTGGTCCTAAAGCTCTGCCACAGACAGAAGAGGAGGCATGAGCCTCACTGGCTACTCATGGCCAGGTAGCTTAGCTTATTCATTAATGAATGAAAGAGTGTTTAAGCAGATGAAAGGAGAGTAATAACACCCAAGTTCTCTTTACTCATACATGATGGCAGCCAAATGCCTACTCTCACATATAAGAATGTGCATACAAACAAACGTACCCCCACATATATGTTCTCTTCACACACACACATAACCTGCTCACATATACATGTATATGCTCCTGCACACACATGGAACTTCAAGTGTTAAATACACAAACCAATAGGTGTTTACTTTTTAAACCACAATACAGGCCAATGTTTTGCAAAGGGATATTCCTGGGTTCTCCCCTAGATTTGTAGGGTTTAAAACTAAAAAGCAGCATCATAGTGGCATTCTCTAGGCCACTTCTGAGAACACTGAGGAGGGAGATCCAGAGGGCAATATATATGTCCTTCCTACATGCCAGTCAACACAACATGCAAGCTTTTTCCTTATCAAGCTTCTTTTGTATACGTACATATATAGGTATAAATGTATATATCAAACTATATATGAATCATTATTGCATTTCTCCAGAGAATCTTTATTCTTGGAAGAGTATTGCTTGGCAGCAAAATAATATGTATTATAAAAGAGTGATTGCTATGTTACTTAAAAATAGAACCAAGTGATTGTGGCACCTGATCTTGCTCATCCAGATTCCCCACTTTTGTTCTCACTGTGGGTGATTCCTCTTACTTTCAGCACTTAAAACAAGTCCCATGCCAAATTCATGTTCTTTTCAAAGTAAAACACACCCTTCTGTTATAATTAATATTGACTCTCAACTTGACGGGATCTAGTATCTCTAGAAGATAAAGTCCCTGGGCAAGTCAGTGAGGCCTTTCTAGATTTGTTTAATAAAGATGGAAGACCTACCCTAAATGGGGCTGGACTGGGGTCCTGGACTAAATATGAAGTAGACAGCTAGCTGGGCATTTAGGTGTTGTATAAACAGTCAATTATTCATCCTTGCAGTTCCAGGGTAGAAACACTAACCAATTAGGGGCATGTATTCTCTGCTAATTCTACACTTTGTGAGGTTTGCTGTCTTTTGAGAAAAAACAATGATGACTTTAGTCTACTGAGCAGTATAAAAATGGCCATGGGTGTGCAGGCACAGATATCCCAGTGTTGATTTAAGGGATGCTTTCTTTTTTACACATAATATTCAAATCATTTTTTTCTCAACAGTGTTAAAATCAGGAAAATGCAATCATGGACTTAGAACAAAAATAGTAATGGTCAAGTCCTTGAAACTACTTTCAATGCAGAAACCCTTGCTTTGAAACAAAAAGCAATGTGCTACAAACATGGGCAATAATAATAGAAATAAAAACAATACAGAAAGCAAGATAGTTAGAACAATGCATGGCATTTACAGAACACTATAATCTTCCCTGTAGGAGGGTCATCTGTCTATGTGTTACTTTCATTGGTTAATAAAGGAACTGC
>LOEQ01003014.1:244538-264088 GCA_001685075.1 Bramus lutescens | reverse complement strand
AAAGGGGGAGATGATGGAGAAGCTCAGCCAATCACATCTGGCTAGGGTGTGGCCGCCTGGAGCCAGGAAGATAAACAGGGGAGATAGGTGCGCAGGCTCTGTGCAGTGCTTGCCTGACCCATTTGGACTTTGGACCTTTTACTCTGGTCACATGAGTTTCCCCGATTTTCAATTATTAAATTACATCTGTTGTTTTGAGCTGGTCTGGTTATTTTAGCGTATCAATCAAATACACATTCACTTACATGGAGCTGGTCTGCTGGTGTTCTGAAGATAACAACCGTAGCTGTGGGAGTTACACTCAGCAATGCTATCTTCCATTCTCACAACAGATGTTTCAGCTTCATAGATTTCTTTGGAAGCTCAGTTCCCAAGGACTTCTTTGGTCAGGGAGCAGAAAAGCACTGAGATTGTAGTGTAAAGACCTCGTTCTTTTCTTCATGGGCTTTTCTGTACTTCTTGCCCCTCTCTGGAGAGGTTGCACCACTAGAACTCTTCTGGTTAGGGGTGACAGTCACTTATACTGGTGAAAAACTTGCTTGCTAGGTAGCATCTTCTATGGGAGGCTGGTGTCTTCCCCTCATCTGAGTCATTGCTGTTTTAACTTCTGCTGTTTCTGGCTACCTGGTGGCTTTGCCACTGGCTACTTTGTCTTATGCTCTAGCTGAGGCTCGTGTTTTGGCAGGAGCTTTAGGCTGAGCTTTTCCAGTCATAGGTACTATCTTTTCTCCTTCTTCTGTGGTGCTTTGCCCTCTAAAGCTGAGTCTGAATCAGACTTGAAGCTCTTGGTCCTCTTAGGAAGGGCTGCCTACCACTTGCCTCAGGTTTCAGCTTCCATCTGGGTAGTTGGTTTTTATAGTTATCATTCTCCTTATGGTTTCTGGATGTTTCTCCCTATTGCTGCTCCATGAAGCTTTGGATGCACCCTTCCCAGATCCTGGTGAAAGCTGACTTTGCCTTACTGGCATAGCAGCCATCTGTAGCTTTTTCCTCCTCCTCCTCCACCTCCTCCTCCTCAGAGCTGTCCATCACTGGATAAAGTGTCCTCCTTATCTTTCTTAGTCATTGATCTGCTTGAGTGCAATTTCCACTTTGGGGCCCTGTTGGATTAGAGGCAGAAGCTGTAGGTATTCAAAAGAAAAGAGCCATTGGCATGCTCTATAGCAGCTCTGATTTGGGCCAGCAACAGCCCCCAGAGTTGGTTATCATAAGACAGCATAACATGAACAGACATAGTGAGCAGATAACCTCATGGTATAATTAGTGTCACTATCAACACATGCAGCAAGCACAAGTCAGGGACTCAGGAGAAAGGCCAGTACAGGGGTAGATTCAGTGCCATCCTGTTCTGAAGTATCCATCAGATAAGACTACTCAGACATGGTTTCAAGCCAAAATGAAGTCTTAATTAGCCACTGGCAACTACAGTGGGTATTTGGGACCCCAATGCTGTTCTGAGACATTCTCAGTATGAGCTTTAAAGCACAGAAACCATGTCCTGAGTTGACAAATTTCAGTCTGACAGAACAGTTAGTCAGAATCAGAACTTCAAAAGCAAAATAGCAATGTTTGTACCTTTAAGGACTTTTCATGAATTATGTAGCACACCGGATTATGTAATTGTTTTTGTTTTAGCAAGTGTTGCTGTCTACATTCTGGGTTCCAAAGCCTCTGTGGTACTTCCATGTGTCAGTTATACTGATGTCTGGGGGCTGTTATGATCCTGCTGACTCTTCCATACTTATTTCAGTGTCCCAAATAAGGTTTATCCCCTTCATGTTTTATGTGAGGTTCCCATCTGTATGCTGTGAATACCAGTGGTTAACAAAGAAACTGTCTTGGCTTGTGATAGGGGAAAAAGAGTAGAACAAGGTGGGAAAAATAAACAGAATTCTGAGAGAGAGAAGGCAGAATCAAGGAGAAGCCATGTAGTCCCACCAGAGGAAGATGCCAGGCGGAAACTTACCAGTAAGCCACAGCCATGTGGCGATACACAGATTAATAGAGATGGGTTACATTAAGATACAAGAGCTAGTCAATAATAATATAGAGCTAATAGGTCAAACAGTGATTTAATTAATATAGTTTCTGTGTGGTTATTCTGGGGCTGAACAGCCAAGAAAAAACAAGCAGCCTTCTTATAACACAAGTTCCTGATGATGTTGGCACAGACTGAGTGGTGTAAAATGACTTCTGCGAATCTCTCTAAGTCTGTGAATCACTAATATTGTAGACATCAGTCTTTGCAAGCTTACTGGAAAAAGGATTTCTAACCTATTGGCACTGACATTTTATCAAATTTCAAGTTCAACTGCTATCGAACCTGTGATAGGGATCTATAGGTAAACAAGATTGATACAGTGAACATACAGTAGAAGGGCATTTATGAGGTTGGTTTCTATCATTGACTTGATAGTCCAATAATGATTGCCATCACACTGAAGAGTCTTATAATATAGTGGCATCCTAGTTTTCAAGGCTGTATTTTCTTAAAAATCCAGATCTAGCATGGAAGGCCTAGAGGATTCCTGGAGGGCTGCTAATTTTCAATCTATGCTAGGCCCTCAAGAAGCTTGGGTGTTCTAGCAGGGAAATAATGCAGCAGAGGCAATAGCAGCAATGGAGTAGATGGACTCACCAAAGGGACATGTAGGCATTGAGAAAATATATAACTTTTCTCTTTGACTTCCTTTTTATCTGCCAACTTGCTGAAGATGCAGTTTCTACATGCAGAATTTGACTTCCGACTCAACAAACCCTGATCAAGGACAGAGTCATAGGTGTGATCAACAACTAATCTCTAACTGATTCCGGGGCTAGTCATAATGACAACCAATATTGACCGAATCCTATGAGAATGTAGGCTTTTCTCAAGAGAGGCACACAGACTAAAAGTTCTAAAAACAACAGGACAACGAGTACAATACTCTCTATGTTCAGCTAGGTCAGACAGACTGTTGGAGGTCTCCCTAAATGGCCTGATTCAATGTAGGCACCCATTTCCATTAAGAGACCACTATTTAAGCCATGAAGAGTCAAATTTTTCCAGGAGAAGAAAAATAACTGCTTTGTTGCCCTGCAGAGAATTTAAATACATTCAAAGTACAGATTACTTATCTGTTCCAATAGAGATATATTACAGAGTGGACTCATTCCAAATACATGGATTTTTGCACTAATGAAATTTCTAGGAAGTAGAATTGAAAGAGAAAAAATGGCTACCAGAAAATAATGGCATTTTTAACATATCGTCCTTCAACAAGAACAGTCATCATACACGAGTCACAGTGTCAACGTGAATTATCTAAAGGACCAGACCAAAGCCTCCATTCCTAAAATCAATGATAATACAGATCCATTCACTTCTTAGACAAGTTACTTGATTTTCCAAAGTGACTATATTAGAATGCTAAGTTCACACAACAAACATAGGACAGGTCCAACTTTGTCCATGTGAGACAGATATAAGCACCAAGGACAAAATTAATTTCTTAAAAATGAAAATAAAGAAGCATATAAAAAGAAATTGCCACCTAAAGTAATGTTCTAGTTTTCTTTTGTAGCTATGATAAAACCCTCTGGCCAAAGTTAGCCTGGGAAAGAAAGTGTTTATTTTATTGTACACTTCCAGGTCATAATCCATCATATTTGGGAAGTTAGGACAGTAACTCAAGCATGACCTAAAGCAGAAAATATTGAGAACAGTGCTTGCTGACTTGATAACTGGCAAGATCATGATTAACTTCTTCTTGAATATCCCCAGGATCATCTTCCTAGGGAATGGTACCAGCACAGTAGGCTGGTTCCCACCCTTACATCAATCAACAATCAAGACAATGCCCCATAGACATGCTGAGTAACCTAAGCAGTCCCCAATGAAGATTTTCCTCTTGATTCAACAAATGACATCCAAGTTACAATTAAAGCTAACAAGGACAGGCAATCCTGATCTTAAAGAACAATAATTTTATTTAACATTTGATTTTGTGGGTTCAGATTGTTACAACTTCCATAGTTTCAGCAGTGGCTCTTTTCACTCTTTCCATGGAGATATCATGTCTGGAAAAAGAATCTCCCAAGCATCTTCTTTTTCTCTTTTCACAGAAGCTCTGCCTCACTACATTGAATGTGTCAGCTATCTATTTTGCTCTAATGAGGTCTTACTCATGTCAAAAAGAAACAATAAACAGCAGAGGTGGGACATATGCCAGGTGGAGAGTTCCTTATTTGGGATAAGTATGAATGAGGAAAAAAAAAGTATACTAAAAAGCTCAGGTGCTCCCCTCCCCAGGCAGCACCAAATAAATCCTGAAAATATCTGTAATGATCCAAATTTTGCATTCAGAAATTCTCTTCCTCTTTTGCTTGCAGCTGAAAGAGTAATTGGCACTATTCTCATTTATAGGGAAGGTATAGAGTCTACTTATATTGGACCATTAATTTGTTAAATGGTTGCGCTCAGCTCCCACCCCTCCTTAAGAACCACCGCTCCTAAAACTCTATTGCCTCCATTTGGGTGTTTGATTTGGACAATGCCACATATTCCATAAGAAATAATTTAGTATGCTGTGAGACAGATGATGGGGCTAGGATCTTTTCTCCTGGGAGACTTAACCTGGAAATTCAGTTTGATGGCAGTGGCAGTTATTCACATCAAGGGTGGCATATTGATGTCAGAATATCCTCCTAAATCTGCTTTTACAGTTTGTGTATGTGTTGAAAGATTTTATCAGCATATGGCCCTTAAATATGTGTTATCAGTCAATCTACAATGGTTATAAAGCCAGATAGGTATTGTATTCCTTACGTTCCCTCCCTGTGACAAACCACCTGACCTAAGCAACTTAAGGAAGGTAGGGTTTACCTTGGCTCACAGTTTGAGAGTATAGTCCATTATGGTGGGAATGGGATGGCAGCATGATGGTCAGGAAGCGGGTCACGCTGTGTCCACATTCAGGAAGCAGAAACAGATAAATGCCAGTGCTCCACTTGTTTTCTTCTTTTCATGCAGCTGTTATTATGAGGTACTGCCTTGCCCTCCTCTGGACCATATCTTCTGGATGTTGACCCTATAGAAACACTTCCCAGAAGGTTTCACTTCAGTCACAGCTGATTTCTCAGCCCCAGATAACCAGTATTGATTGTTGCAGACCTGGCCATGTCTTCTTGGTAGATTGTGTAAAGGTTTAGAAATTTGGGCCAGAAAAATCACTAAATGTTCATAAATTAAGAAACAATTATGTGGTAATTAGGAGATAATGCTGAGAAAAGAGCCAACAGTGAGGTCTGGCCTGTGAAGTTTCCGAGAGAAACACCCACTCATAATGTACAGTTCAGGTCAGAGGTGGCTTGGTGGCCCAATGTCAAATGTTTAGTTTCTACTCTGTTCCAATAGCAAGCAATGAGCTGTCTGTCAGTGGGAGTGGCATTATTAGGTGTAACTGTGTTGGAGAAGGTATGGTCTTGTTGGAGGAAGTGTGTCAAAGTGTGATTGGACTTTTGGGTTTCCTATGCTGAGGATATCACCCAGTGTCTCATTCAACTTCCTATTGCCTATAAGATGTATGACTTTCAGCTCCAGTACCACATCTGCCTGCCTACCACCATGCTCCTCATCATAATAATGGACTGACTCTCTTAAATTGTGAGACCCCTTAATTAAATGTTTTTCTTATAAGAGTTGACATGTATATGGTGTTTCTTCAGAACAATAAAAACCCAGACTAAGACAACCATCAAATAATATTGGGGCAGGAAACTGGAGACAGGACCTGATGCGGAGGCCATGGATGGGTATTTCTTATTAGCTTGATCTCCAAGGCTTGTTTGGCCTGGTTTGTTATACAACCCATAACATCAATCACTAAACCCAACCTACAATGGACTGAACCCTCCCATATCAATCACCTATAAACTAAAAGAAGAAAAAAGAAAAAAAAGCCCTACAGGCTTGCCTACAGCCCTATTATATAGATGTATTTTCTCAGTTGAAACGCCTCTGCAATGATTTTAAGTGGTGTCAAGGTGACATAAAACTAACCAGCACACAAACTAACAGAAAGCTCAACTAAGACAGGTATGACTAACAAGAGGTAAGCACCTAAGTAGAACCCTTGTTTTATTGGGACATATGACAATTAGCACAAAATGCATACTTCATTAATAAAAACACAAAGAATAAATTGTGCCAGCAACCAGGGTTAAGGAAACAGCCCATTTCCTAGAATTATCAGAAAGATGGAACTTTGTATATACATTACAGTTACCCGAAGAGATTTACTTTGGATACCTGATATCTAAAGGACACACACACACACACACACACATATGTATATGTGTAAGTACACATGTATGCATGCATATAGTGTCTAAAGAACAATTTTGGCTGTTGTTTCAGAGACTATACACTTGTTTGTTTAAGATGGTGCCTCACTGGTCTGGGACTTTCCAAGTAGGCTAGGCTGGCTAGTCAGAGAGCTCCAGGAATCTCCTGCTTCTGCCTCCCCAAAGCTCAGATCACAATCATGCCACCATACCCAGCTTATGTGATGTGGGTTCTGCAGATGAAACTCAGGTCTTTGTGCCTTCCTTTTAAGCATGTTCCTGATGACCCACCTCTCCAACCCATCTTTTAATTTTAGAACCCTCTAAATTGGTGGTTAATCATATGGTCATAGGAGAGAATTAATAAGTGGACATACCTCATAACCTGCTCATGGTTTTGAAAATTACATTGCTAATTATATCACTGATAATATCACTGTAATCATGTGATACTTGGGATAATCTCTTATAGTTGTTCCAAATGTACTGTCAATTTCTACACATTGATATCAGATCTTCTCTGTGTGCTACGCATAAGAGCAATAATGGGCATAAATATGGAATTCTTCAAGATGATGAAAGAAGATTGTAAATTAACTTTAAATTGGGTAAATGTCTAGGGGCTGTGCTAGCTTCATTCCCTAGCCACAGGCAATGTGAAGCAAAGTTAGAGATGGTTTCCTTCAGAAAACACCAGAGTCCTCTCAAAAGCTTATTTCTTAAAGATTTTGATTGCTTGAAAAAGCTAATTAATTCTAAGGTTGGACTTAGAGAGCTCAGCAAAGAATGGTGATTCTCAATTGCTTTCTGGTCCCTGAAACAATTCAGTGACTTCTGATGACCTCATGTTGCCTAGGACACTGGAAACTATTACTGAGAATCACTAGTAAGGACTTAGCCATTCATTCAAAAAAATGTAACTTTCTCCAAAGCACTCATGCCCAGTCTTCCTATATTTATCTCCTTAGAATCCGCCAAAGTCTGACCCCATTTCTTCCTGTCTGACTGCTGACAGGTGTTAAGTCTCACTTTCTTCTTTTTGAGCAGGCTGAGAAGAAAGGCCAAGAGTTTCTTCCCTTAGCCTAGGAAATTGAAATGATGCCACCTCTCCTGTGGAAATCTGAGAGACTCTGGCATTTGAATATTTGTCCTAAGTTGGTGGTGCTATTTTGGGAGGGTTAAGAGGGGAATCCATTCTCTGCTTGAGAAAGTATACTCTTGGGGTGGGTTTTGAGAGCTTAAAGTCTCATCCTACTTAAAGTTTGTTCCCTATGCTTTGTGCTTGTAGTCAGTGACTGAACGCAAAACTTCCTGACCTGGCAACCACACGTTTCCTGCTACCATTCCTTCCCACAATAATGACCTGTTACCAAGCCTTCCAACAATGACTTCTTACTATGCTTCCCCACCATGGTGGACTCTTATCCCTGTATAATACAAGGCAAAATAAACTATTTCTGACATAAGTTGCTTTAAGTCATGGTGTTTTATCACAACAACCCAAGAGTAACTAATACATCAGGCATGTTAACCCATGACTGCAATCCATGCCCTAGTGAGGTAGAGACAGGGAGAGTCTCGAAGGTTTTCTGGCCTGGCCATAATTACTGACTAGTGTGTACTTAAGTAAAACCCTTATGTTCATTTATAGCTTTGTTCATTTGTGCTTTCCACACACACCTTCCTTATTATTTACACTGACTGTTCTATAAAATTTCATCAAATGTTACATGTTTCCAAAAATAGAAATACCTCACTTGACATTTCTCTGCTATGAGAGAGAAATGAAGGTAAAGTTACTACCTTAAATGTTCCTGTTGCTGGTTGCTTCCTTCTCAATAATCATGAACTGTGGGGAATTGCTCTCTAAATGACTAATTAAGACTGGTGTCCTGAGGTACCCAGCATTCCTAAGTGATAATTACTAGAGATTAAAAGCCAAAGACAAACAGGCTTGAAAGTACTTAATGGGACACAGTAACAAGGCAGATGTATGTGTTTTTCAGGGCTTGTAGGAAGACTGTCCAGAAAATTGGAAAGTCTGCCTTACTGGGAAAGCCTTGCGTTAAAAAGAGACTGCTGAAGACTTAAGAACCATGGTAGGGGAAGGTATCTGTGTCCGTTAGTTTGTTTTTGGCACTGTTGCTGGTGGTAGTAGTGGTTTGTAAAGGCTTGTATTTTATTTTATTTATTATTTATTTACTTTACTTTGACACAAACTATGGTTATCTAATAAGAGGGAACTTCAACTGAGAAAATGCCTTCACTAACTGGCCTGTATACACACTTACGGGGCATTGTGCTGATTAATGGATTTGGAGGACTCAGCCCACCATAAATGGTGATGTCTGTAGGCAGTTGATTCTGATTGTATGAGAAAGCAAGCTGAGAGGGTGCCATGGGGATTAAGAGAGTAAGCAGCTTTCTTTCGTAGCTCGTGTTTCAGTTTCTACCTCCAAATTCCTTCTGGGAATCCTGCCCTGACTTCTCTTCATGATGGACTGTAAGTTATAAGCTTAAATAAATCCTTTCCTCCCAAGTTGCTTTTGGTCATGGCTTTTATTACAGCAATATAAGTTAAGACAGAACACTACCTGAGTGCATCTTTCTGTTTTTGATAATAGTTCAAGAACAGTGAGAATCCTGGGTAGGGGATAATATGGCACTGCCTAACTTGCACAAAGTCATAGGTTCCATCCCCAGAACCATAGAAAACAGGAATAGTGATGCATTCCTGTAATCTGAACAATAGGAGGAGGACAAATATGGATTCAATGTTACCCTCAGGTGCAGTATGAACTGCGGACCTGCTTCTCGTCATGACCTGCTCCCACATGGCTAGCTTATACCCCGAAATAACAACACACAAATTGTATTNGAAATAACAACACACAAATTGTATTCATTTAAGCACTGCCTGGCCTATTATATCTAGCCTCTTCTTAGCTAACTGTCACATCTTGCTTAACCCATATCTAGTAATCTGTGTATCATTATGGGGTCATGGTTTAATGGGAAGATTCTAACCCACATCCATCTTGGGCTGGAGCTTCATGCATCTGCCTCAGAGAGAAGAGTCATGGCATCTGCCCGACTCGGCTTTCTTTCTCCCAGCATTCTGTTCTGTCTACTCCACCCACCTAAAGGCTGGCCTATCAAAAGGCCAAGGCAGTTTTTTTATTAACCAATGAAAGCAACACATAAACAGATGACCCTCCTACATCACTCAGGTGCATAGAGATTTTGAGGTCAGTCTGAGCTACATGAGCCTTTCCCCAAAAAGAAAGGATAGACTAGCTGGATGGCTGTGAGCACTTACCTTGAAAACACAAGAATGTGAGTCAGGTTCTAAACCCTGCATTTACAGTGCAAGGCTGGGTGTGGGACATGACCTTGTAATTCAGGAACTGTGGAGAAGAGACAGGAACTTTCCTGGGGCTCAGGGTCCCCAGCCTAGCCTGTCATAAAAAGAGGGTGGAGGGTGTGGTGGCTATTCTTGGTTGTAAACATGACTGCATCTGGAATTAACTAAAATTCAAAAATGGAGGACACAGCAGTGAGGGAGTTTTTACTTAATTTGAAATAATGAGATCCTCTTCTAATCTGAATCTTGAGGTGGAAAAACACATTCCTTTCACCCGGTTCTTGAGGCAGGAAGACTCATCTTTAATCTGGGCCACACCCTCTGCTCGGAGCCTATGTAAGAACATGGAAGTAGGAAGCTTGTGCTCTTCGGCTGCTTTCTCACACCTTAATAACAAGTCCATCTCTTCATTGGAACATACTCTTTGGAATTCCTGCATTTACTGAAGATCAGCTGAGACATCCAGCATTGAGCACTGAGAAACTACTGGATTCTTAGAATCTCCTTTCATAGCCATACATGTTGGATTAGCTGGATTGTAGCCTGTGAACCATTCTAATAAGTCCCCTTTCTCTACATATAATATAGATATATGTTATACATATAATTCTATAAATTCTGTAACTCTAGAGGATCTTGTCTAATACAAATGATAACTGAGAAAGGAGGCCTGAGGAGGTCATCTGGCTTCCATAAGCATACATGTGTACATATACATATGTGCACCTACATTCACATGAATAGACACACATGCATAGTAACCAACGTGAAAATATAAAAAGCAAAAAAAATAGAGAAACTCAAAAAGTGGTCAGATATTACATATATGTCAAAGATAAGTGTTTTAACCAACTTGACCTTAAATGCATGAAATTTGAAATAGAATTAGATATCTTCAAAATCAGATGCTCACTGTCAGAGTACAAATGTATGTGAGAGTTTGCTGAACAGCTAATGCATATCTGGAGCAATCACTGACCTAGAAAGAACATTTCAGAGACTCAAGCACCGAATGGAAATGAAGATTTATGCTCACGTAGAAAAAGGGACAATATGGACTCACACAAGCAGTTATGGTTCCTTTTGTTATGACAAACCCCACGACCCAGATCAACATGGTGAGAAAGTTATTTATTTCAGCTTACAGGTTACAGTGCATCACCAAAAGCCAGTGCAGGAACTCAAGGAAGGAACCTGAAGACAGGAACTAAAGTATAGACCATGCACACACAGTTACTGGATTGCTCAGCCTACCCAGGACCATTTGCCAAGGAGAGACAACACCCACATCAAAATTAACCAAGAAATATTAGCCTAGGTCATGTTCCTAGGCCAATCTAATAGAGCTAATTATTTATTCAAGGTTCTCTTTATCCAGGTAACTAACTTGTGTCAGGTTGACAAAGACTAGCCAGCGAATGCACTGTCTGTCTGTTATATGGTAACTAGGCGATGGATTATGAAGTGAATAACAGGTTGAGAGGTGGCTCAGTGGGTATAATGCTGTTGGATAGGCATGAAGACCTGGATGTGACCCACATCACCCCTGGAAATCTAGACATTGTGACTTGTAAGGCCTGTGTTAGGGATATGAAGACAAACAGATCCTGGAGACTTGTTGGCTAGCCCACTTGCTGAAACAGCAATTTCCAGGTTCAGTGAAACTTGCTTGTCTTGAAAAAACAATGGAGAGCTACAGAGGATGACACCCATTGTTCACCTGTTGCCTGCAGACATGTACCCACTTTGTACCTTCTACACACTTTCCAAACAAAATAGCTATACAAGAGTATATTACCTAATATCAGTTACCGAAAGATAACTCATCTTGTGACAAATTCCATGTTAAAAGTGCTAATGCTTTGTGTGGTTGTTTCTGCTGGTACTTGTGTGGCCAGGCTGCACTAGGGTCAGCAGAAACTCAAAACTGAAAGCTGCCACACATCTCTTCCGCTGACCTCACTCTTCTCTTTGCCTGTCTGGAGTGAGTTTCTCTGGCAACAGAAAAGGCTGTGTGGGTTTTAGGATGTGCAATTGGCCAAGCAGCTTTCTAATTTCAATGTTCAGCAACCACAGCACTAAGTTAGATTTATTTGCAGCAAGGAAATTGTTTGGGGAACATAACTTTTACAAGGTATTAAAGTATTCTCTGCTTTTCACTGCTTCCACTGATAACATTTGTAACTCATAAAGGGACAGTGCAAACTTCTGTAAAGTTACAAACAGGTCTCCAAGGGGAATGATTTTAGCTCTGTTACTAAATGGTCTTGGTCAGGGGATAAAGAAATGTCATCCTCTAGAGTCCATATAACCATTGCAATTATTAACTCACAAAAACTGTGGTTGTCTGCACAGGGCTCACAAAAGAGTGGCCCTGTCAGCAGTCAGTCCTGGAGAGAGGATGAGCTCATGGTGTTCAAGACTTTGCTGTTGGGCTATTGGCAGCTGATAGAGTCTGGGAGAAGAGGAATCATCTGCTTCAGCTGGGCAGCCGCTGTTCAGTCCACCAGGCTCTAATGACTAGCTTCAGACCCATGGTCAAACAGATGGCCATGGATAAATTTGGTGATTCAAAACCAAAGGGAATAAATGTAAGAAAGATATTTGTGGGGAGAACAAATGGTGGAGAGATGAGAGAAGGCAGGAAATAAGAATTTTGAGCAAACATTGTTTACACACATAAAAATTTGTAAGATTAAATTTAATTTTTAAAAACAGGGCAGATTGGAGAGATGGCTCCAACAGTTACTAGGGCTTTCTTTGTGACTCTTACAGGGGGCTGAAGAACAGTATCCAGAACTCACTTTTAGTAGCTCACAACCACCCATGACTCAGTTTCAGGAGATACAACACTGCTTTTTGGCTTACAAAGGTACCTACACATTAATGAGTATACACCCCCACCCACCGACACACATACTATACAACACACAAATGCATGAATAAATAAGACTCTTTTAAAGGCTGGGAAAATAGAGAGCAAGATACCATGAAAATCTCTCTCAAAATAGATTGTTCTGAGAAGAGAAGGCTTGATGTTTAAGAGCATTTGCTGTTCATGCAGAGGCCCTGATTCAGTTCCCAGCATTCAGAATGGGCAGCTCACAAATACCTTTAATTTCAGTTCCAGAGGACTTAATGCCCACCTATGGTCTCCTGAGACACTTGCTACATATATTCATGCATACATACAGATGCACAGATAAACATAAATAAAAATAAGCAAATCTTATGGTAAATTATCTTGGATCCCATAAGAGGAAAAGTTTGAAAACTGTACATTTTGGGGAATATTATCTTAGGCAACTTTCTACATAATCATGCTTTAGCATGAGGTGGAGATCATTGCAATTATTTTGTTGTTTAAGCTCAGTGTTAATTTTAGCTTGGAGTGATAAAGGAGAAAAATAAAAGAATAAAAATTATGTAGAGAATTATTTTGACATCAAGACTTGAAAATTACATGCAAAAATTATTCAGAAAAAAAGGGACAGTGAAAGTTACAAGGTACTATATGTTTTCACGTGTGTCATGGGAGGGTTGTGACTCACAAGTGATGCATGATATTTTGATAATGAAGACATTAAACTAGCTAGAAGTTAAGTAGCTGAGCAAACTTTTCAGGCAAATAATTGAACTGCAATCTAGTTTTCAAACATTATCTCACAAGAAAGAAAAGAAATGACCTCATATTTGTTTTGTCTATATTTTGTTCAATGAAACATATCGTAACCTTGTTTGATCACCATGGACAACCAAATGTACTTTATATGACCTTTACTAAAATTCCAGAGTTGGTAATAACATCTGTGGATTGACATTAAGGCAGTATTTGGAAGCATGCATGTACAATCCTGTTGTAAGCAAAAATATTGACTGTTCATAATATAACTCAAAAGAATGGGTAAGGTGCATTATTTCCCTTAAATAATTTAAAAATGAATAAGATTGGGGCTGAAGAGATGGCTCAGGGGTTAAATGCACTTGCTGCTCTTTCAGAGGACCGACTTCAGTACTCAGCATCCACATCAAGTGGTTCACTAGTGCTTGTTACTATAGCTCAAGAGGACCACCACATGCTCTCTTCTGATCTCCACAGGGTGGCACAGATGTGTTTACAGATGGGTGTTTATGCATATATATGTGTGTGGGTATGCATGTGTACATACATTAAAAACTGTTTAAAAGTGAATATTATTAAATATCCTTTAAGGAATTTTGAAAAGTATGACTAAAATTTCAAACCCAGTTTCCACTTACCAAGTTTCCCACACTCTCCTGAAGTAATATATGTAAAATATTTTATTAAGTAAAATATAATAAAATGTATAGTAAGTCCTTTATTTAAAATATTCCTCCAATCAGTCACTGTTCCATACATACTTGCATGCTAAGCTTCATGGCAAGTTGAGACTTCTTCACATAAATGGTTCATTTCCTAACACAATATACTTCGAACTAAATGACCTAAATTCCTCAATTCAAAAATAGTATAGTAAGTACCATATGTTAGGATATGTTCAAATATATCAACTTTTATTTATGTAAAGAACTAAAATATATTGGAAGTTTAGGTCAACTGATAACATGCTTGCCTAGCATTGAAAAGGCTGGAGGTTTGATCCTCAACACCATTTACACAGGGCATGGTTGCTCACAGCTATAATTCCAGCACTTAAGAGGTGGAGGTAGAAGGATCTGGAGGAGTACAGGGCCATTCTTACTTACATAGCCAGCTCCAGATAAGAAGCTCAGACTGCATAAGACCTTATCTCAGAAGAGCAGCAGCAGCCCCCAAAACCACTCTAAGCATGCCTGCTAACAGGAAGTACCTGAATGTTTACAAACATTAAAGGGGTAGAGCATCATTGTGAAAAAGTGTAGCTAACAGGAGCTTCAAAGCCTGGAATTAACGTTAGTAAGTCAGATAGGTGTGAGAAAGAAGTAAATGCAGGGTCAGACATAATCTCACAACATCAGGAGAGATGAGCTGAGTAATACATAAACAGGGTCCAAGGTAAGCCGGAGTAGGCAAGGGACAGAATCAGACAGCAGAACCCCTACAGAGAAAGTGCCAGTGAGTCAGGGAAGGAAAGATACTTCAGATTTCTCCTACAAACTCCCTCAGTTGACAACCTAGGAGGGAACATTAGCAGTATTTTCTTTCCACAGAGTAAGCCATTGAGGAGCTGATAGCACATTTGTGTTGTGTTACAGCCTGAAAAAGTAAGAGTAAGGGAAGAACCAGATTCATGTGGGTAGTGTTGTGCTTCACAGGAGAAATCTGGTTCATCACTTCATGAATACCAAGTCCTTTCATTCTGAACAGCTGGTGTCTGTCTTAGAGGACTCACTACATAACGTTCAAAGGCAGCCAGTGGAGTGTTTGGATCATCTAGATCAAGCAGATGAATGAGCTGAGAAGAGACAGTGAAAAGATACGATTATTTTTGAGGGGTATTATGAAGACAAAGGTAGGTTGTGATGGTAAGATGCACGTGTCTGTAGCAATCCTACGCAGCACTGAACTACAAATCTTAAATGGGTAAATTGTGAGTCCTTTAAATTCTCTATCAATTAAGCTGTTAGTAATTACATCTTGTGTGAATTTTATGTCAAGAAAAATTACTATTAGTAATTGAGCTCTTAAAAACCCTTTCATAAGTTTCAGTTAATTTAACATGTCAGAGTTCTGATTGCAAAGGTCTCACATCAGAACTCTGACTTGTAGGTGTTCTTACACCTCCTTGAGCCCACCATCACAGCAACAAGATACTGAGCCTCAGTCTTAACTTTCAAGTTTCCCAATTGTAACAATGGAAAATGTCCTCATTTATGGCTTTCACATATTATGTTCTACAGAGTTCAAACAATCAGAGGGAAGTTTGTTCGGGGTCAATAGGTGCATTATTTGGAGCAGTACAAGGGAAAAGTGGGAGACTGGATCCTAGGAATTTGTGTTCCTTTAGGAAATGTGAGATGAGAAGAGGCTAGAGAGACTCTCTGGTCTGCATCCCTTACTCATGTCCTACACTGTGGGGCAGCAGGGCTAGGGAGCACCAGGAGGAAGAAGGGATGAAGAGAAGAGATTTCTCAGAGTGACAGCAGTTTCTATTCAATCAAACTTTATACACAGGAGTGAACTTCAATAAAAGAAGACATCAATGTGTACTATTACTTTTCTTATCACTTTGACCAGCTACTTGGCAAGGATCAGCTTAAGGGATAAGAGCTTATTTTGATTCACAGTTTGATGGAATATAGTTCAGTCTGTCAAGAAAGACATAGCAACAGAAGGGTAAGGTACCCGGTCACATAGCATCCACAGTCAGGAAGCAGAGAGAGATGAATGCTGGTGTTCAGCTTGCCTTCTGAATTTTATTTTGTCTTAGCCCTGAGCTTATAGTATAATACCAAGCACATTTAGGCTGTGTCTTCTCTCCTTGATCAACATATTCTAGATAATCCCTCATGTACATGCCTAGAGAATTGTCTCTCCTATAAGTCTACATCCTGTCAAGATGACAGTTACTATAAACCATCACCTACCTGCTCTTATGAAGAGCCAAGGATGAAAATCTCAGCATTGTTCTTTTAGACTTTTACCTGTAAAAACCTAATAATATCAGACGTGGGGTTAGGGCATAATCTCTTTCTTATTAGAACTATACTCCTGGAGGATCTGTAAGAGATATACAGATCTAGAACCTAAAAACTGTTTGAATGTTTTAACCTCACATTTTCATCATGATCTTGTAGCTATAAAGAACTATCTATTAAAAGAAAACATTTCCAGCAAGAGCCTGATATGTTGTAAAGAATCTAAAGAATAAAATTAAACATTGACATGCTGGGTCAATGCAAGGAAAAAAAAAACTGTGGCTGACAGGAATGTGGAATACAATATTGCTCTCCATAAATTAAATGAGGGAGAAAAAATAATTCCATGTCCTTCTCTAAGCTAATAATTCATTGAGAGGAATCAGCCTGCAGGTATTTTGCACCAGAACACTTTCCTGAGCAATCATCCTGGTCCTTTGAACACTGGATTGAAGTCTTGGGGGAAGGCAGTTAAAAAAGACATAAAGTGTTTAATTGTTATTTGTCATTTGCTCTTGAAGAAAGAAATATGGCTACTGTTAAAGACTTGATATTTTCCTATATTCATAGACAATAGTTTATAACTAAGACTATTAAGCTTTAGACTTGTTTCTACACTGTTTCCACACTGACTAGATTCCTTTTCAATCAAAAAGTCCATCTCAAGACCACATTTTCTATGATTCCTATCAAAAGCATGCATAAGATATGTTTATTCTTAAGAAGCTCTCTCTTGGCCTGTTTGCTTGCAAGCTCAGTAGAATCCTGGAACACAGCTTACTCCAATACTGAGAGGATCTAAGAGGTGAATCAGTGGCCACAGGGCCAGACAGCTGGACATCTCACACTCTGTGACCTCTCCAGTGGGATAAAACCTAGGAGCTCCTCTCCAACTCCCTCGACTTTTCTAGTCAGCCAGCAGGGAGTATTCCTAAAGCTGGATTATTCCCCAACCCACTCCATTCCCAAGCCTGCCTTTTCATCTCTGAGCTCCATGGATCCCTGAAACACAGCTTGCTCCAATACTGAGGAGACCTAAGAGACAGCCACAGCAAGGATTGTACCAAGATGCCAAGACACTCCCAGGGTCATTTGAAAGAAGACATGGGTAGGCACCAACGCAAGAATTCTTCCAGCATCCTAAAAAGTAACATGGTAACACCAGAACCCAGTGGACACACAAAGGGAAGACTTGATCATCCTAACCCAGAAGAAGTAGAAGAAAACTTTAAGCCTATTATGAAAATGATGGAGAATTTTCAAACAGATGAAGGAAACAGTTCAAGACTTGAAGACTGAAATAGAAGTAATAAAGAAAACAGAAACCAAGGGAATTTTGGATATGGAAAATCTGGATTAGCGAACAAGAACTACAGAGACAACTATAATCAAAAGAATACAAGAGATAGAAGAAAGAATCTTAGACACTGAAGATATTATAGAGGAAATAGACTCATTGGTCAAAGAAAACATTAAATCTGCCAAATTCTTAACACAAAACATTCAGGAAATCTAAGACGCCATAAATAGACCAAACCTAAGAATAATAGGGGTAGAAGAAGAAAACTCCAGCTCAAAGTCTCAAAAAATATATTCAACAAGACCTGGATATTATTATACACACCTATGAAAACCTGATTTTTGACAAAGAAACTAAAATTATACAATGGAAAATAAAGTATCTTCAACAAATGGTGCTGGCATAACCAGATGTCAACCTATATAAGAATGAAAATAGATTCATATCTATTGCCATGCACAAAACTCAAGTCCAAATGGCTTAAAAACCTCAATATAAATCTGACCACACTGAACCTAATAGAAGAGAAAGAGGGAAGTAGCCTTCAATGCATGGGCATAGGAGACCACTTCCTAAATATAGACCCAGTAGCACAGACAATAAAAGCAACAACAAATAAATGGGACCTCCTGAAACTGAGAAGCTTCTGTAAAACAAAGGACACACACAATAAAGCAAAAAGGCAGCTTACTGAATGGGAAATGATCATTAACTACCGCACATCAGACAAAGGACTGATCTCCAAAATATAAAGAACTCAAGAAGTTAGACATTAAAATTACAAATAACCCAATTAAAAAAAATGGTGCACTGAACTAAACAGAGAATTCTCAGCAGAAGAATTTCAAATGGCCAAAGATACTTAAGGACCTGTTCAACTTCCTTAGCTTTAAGGGAAATGCAAATCAAAACAACTCTCAGATACCATCTTACACCTGTCAGAATGGCTAAAACAAAAAACACCAATGATAGCTTATGCACCTCTCCTACACCTCATTCCCCTTGTGACATCCATTGCTGGTGGGAAGGCAAACTTGTCCAACCACTTTGGAAACCAGTGTGGCGGTTTCTCAGAAAATTGGGAATCAACCTACCTCAGGATCCAGTAATACCACGCCTGGGAATATACCCAAGAGATGCCCAATCATACTACAAAAGCATTTGTTCAGCTACATTCATAGTAGCATTATTTGTAATAGCCAGAACCTGGAAGCAACCTTGATGCCCCTCAATGAAAGAGTGGACAAAGAAAGTGTGGCACATTTACACATTAGAGTACTACTCAGTGGGAAAAAAACCCAACAACAATGACATCTTGAATTTTGTATGCAAATGGATGGAATTAGAAAACACTATCCTAAGTGAGGTAACCCAGACCCTCCAAAAATGAATTTAGTATGTACTTATTCATAAGTGGATATTAGCCATAAACAAAGGACATTGAACCTATAGTTCGTGATCCTAGAGAAGATAAGTAATAAGGTGAACCCAAAGAAAAACATATATAGACCCACCTGGGATTTGGAAACAAACAAGATTGCCTGATGAAATTGGGAGCATGGGGGCAGGGTGGAGAAGGAAGGGGGAGAAGGTGAAGGTTGAGGAGATCTTGAGGTAATGGGATAGTCGAGATGGAGGATGGACAGATATGAGAGCAAGGAATGAGATACCTTAATTGAGGAAGCTATTATGGGGCTAGTAAGAAACCTGGCTCTAGAAAAATTCCCAGTAATCTACAAGAATGACCCCAGCTAAGACCCTAAGCAATAGAAGAGAGGGTGCCTGAACTGGCCTTGCCCTATATTCAGACTGATGTTTATCTTAAATAGCACCATAAACCCTTTGTCCAACAACAAATGGAAATAGAGGCAGAGAACAATATCAGGGCACTGGACTGAGCTCCCAAGGTCCAGTTGAAGAGTGGAAGGAGTGAGAATATGAGCAAGGAGGTCAAGACCATGA